>VXBA01004193.1:419447-513833 GCA_013399895.1 Serilophus lunatus
GACAGTGATTAAGAAAGAATCTGCTGTAGTTGTTATCATAAATAGCGAAACCTCTCGTTATATTCTCTCTCCTCTATAGCTGGGCATGGGGGAGTGAGAAGGTGGCTGTAGTGGGCCCCTGGCACTCAGCCCGGGTTAAACCACTACAACCAAATAAATGAATTAAACAAATAAATAGGGAGAGAAAAAACGGAGCAAAAATAAACTAAAAGCAGCGGCAGCCCTGGCCGCCGGAGCACTCATTAGCAGCGGGAGAGGAGGGAAGTGTCTCGCTGTCTGGGGCTGTCATCCTTCATCCTGACGAGCACTTAGGGAGTCGCGACCCCTTTCAGCATCGCCATACAGGCAATCAGCCCCTCGCATCGGTCACTGCCGCCGCGCACACATCCCCGCCTTGGCACAGGCAGGCGCGGAAAGAAGGATATTATATCCCAGGGATGCGGGGATGGGGGAGGATGCTGCCCACGCCGCCCCCCCTGCCCGCAGCTCATGCCAAGGTGGGCAGGGAAGAGCAGCAGCAAAGGCAGGAGCTGCCGAGGCTCGTCCCCGCGTGATGCCCGCAGCCCTCGGGGCACCCCCGGCCCCCGCGCATCCTTTTGTGCACATGCCCACGGCCGGCTGTCTCCGCGAGAAAAACACTGATTTCGACTGGGTTTCAAAGGAGAAAATCCAGCGTCATCTGCCGAGAAGGAGACCGGGAGCAGTTTGTGGCGAGACTAAGGACGGGGGGGATGGTGTGACCCCCGGGCTGTGGGGAAGGAGGGTCCCACGCTCCAGGGGCTCTGCAGAGCAGATCCGCTCCCGAGACACAGCTGGCTGCCTCTGCCCAGCTTCCCTTGAGTGTTGGGAGAACCTGGAGCGAGCTTAGTGCCGAGTGAGGCTGAGCTGGAGCCTTGGAGGGAGGGATGCCCCCGCTGCTGCCTCTGCCCAGCGCTGACAACAGCGGGTCACTGCCCAGATAACGGGAGCAGCAGCCAGCTCGGTGTGCTCATGGCAAAAGGGAGGAGGACATGGCAGCCCTGGGTTTGTTCCAGCCAGGGAGAACCCCAGGAGCAGGGTTGCAGCGCTGGAAGCCTCTTTCCAAATGAACCTGGCCCTGGGTGGCACAGCAGCACGAGGTCTGGGCTGCATCACCTCGGAAAGACAAACAGCTAAACTCATATAGTGTGCTCCCTCTGGGAACAGCTCGCTCCTTCCCACAGACCTTCCCAAGCCACCCTGGGGTGGTTCACACAGGGGAAAGCAGGTCTCACATCAAAGGTGCCATGTGCTGCACAGCAGCAGCTCCCCCAGCCCGCACCACCAGGGCCAGCTGAGGGTGAGCCGCTGTCTGCATCAGCTTTATCATGACACAGAGCCAGCAGTGTCACTGCTCCCTCTCCATGAAGCCACAGCTCCAAACACACCGAAACACCTCTGGATTTCCTCTGCAAACATCGCCTGTTCCACCGGACTGTTTGCTCCTCGTCAACACAGGGGAAATTCGTCCGAGTGCTTCAACACCTCGAGAGCAAACAGTGTGTGGTTATTTAAGCAAAAAAAGCAAACACTTCTTCCACCAAAATGTGGAGTCAAAAAAGACAAGGGAAGAAAGGGACGTGCTGCACCCTGCAAGAGAATGCAGAGCACCAGGACCACCCTGGCAGTGCTGGGACAGTCAGCTCCACGATGGGAAAGCTGGGGCAGAACACTGGCCCCCACCTTGGCTTTGCCACAGTCATTGTGCTCGTGCCCCTTTCCAGGGAGCCTCTGGTTGGACCCATGGGATGTCATAGCTGGCAGGCAGGGCCATCCCAAGGCACCACAGGTTTGGAGCCACTGCCACTCCAGCTCAGGCCTTTAATTTTTATTTAACCAAAACTTAATCACTGTTCCAGTTTCCCTGACTCCATAAAGGGATATCAGTTACACTGTGAGTTCAATTTATTCTTTTCTACGTATTCATTAAATCCCAGGTTGTTACGGTGCTATTTAATGGAATTGATGGTGTAATTAAGCTACAGTCAGACATTAACCACCAGGACCATCAGGGAGGTTTAGGATCCTTTACTGCTCTGTTCCTGGTGTTATATGGATCCTAATTTCATAACACTGACTCCAGCCAGTTGAGTCAAACTGCTCACTTCCCACCTAGTGAATGCCTAGAGCCCCCAGTCCCCTGTGACCCCGAGGTGATGCTCTTCTCTTTGGCCTCACTGACACATCCACACACACAAGATGTATTTTGCAGGATAATAATTATGCCTTCCGTGCCCTGCTCACCGTCCTCTACCCATCTGGTCCAGAACACACTTTTCTTAAGAGTATTTTCTAATACAAACATCCCGTGGCTGCTTCTGAATTAATCCTGATTTGCCCCAGCAGAACCAGGGGAATCATACCCCCCTCACACACCTGTTGGGAAGGTGCACAAGCTTCAGGATTCATAATGTGGGAATAACGATCTCATCCCGTTGGTGGGGGCTGGAATAAGGGGAGCAGCCTGGGATGGTTTGCAAATCAGTTTGCCATGGGGAGATGTGTGGCTGTCCTCAGAAACATCAGCTCCAAAGCCATGAGCAGTTCCAAAGCACGTGCCTGTGCCTGACCCAGTTTTCACTCCTATTCAGGTAAGTGAGTGGATCCAGTTTGATGTGGCTGACAGTCCAACCTGGGCACTATGTCCTGTGCCAAACCCTCTTTTGTCCTCCACGGTCAGATCTGCTCTGGTTCCTTCCCTCCTCATCCCCTGGTAGAGGGAAGCACAAACCACAGACATCAGCTGGAGCACTCAGACCATCCCTCGTGGCTGGAAAAAAGGCAGCACCGGGGGTTTCAGAACCTCTCTAGCATTGGGGTGCCCCCTCCTCCTGGGCTTGAGCACTCCCCTTGCTCCCCAGCACCTTTTTGGTTCCCACCAGGCCTGATGCAAACACTCCACGAGATCAATGCTTGCCCACTGGGATTGCCTACACCAGGAGGACAGAAACCAGGCTTTGCCAGTCAAGGAGATGTCCAAGTAAAAAGTAAAAGCTGGAACAGAGGGAAGCTGGTGGGCAGCACCCACCGTCCACAGGGACAGCCACAGCTTTTCCCTGTCACATGCCTGAGGCTGAACCTCCCAAAGGCTTTTAGGATGGAGGTGAAGCCGTATTAATAATGCCACTGAGTTCGGAGATTGCTTCCCAATGTCTTGTCTGCCCAGAGACATCAGCATCTGATCACACAGTAATTATCAGGCCGGGTTTGCACTAATTGGCTCTCTGGAGTAAAGTTACCTCCGATGTGCTGTCCTGGGTGCTCAGCAGGCAGCGATTTACAGCCCAACAGGTTCCGTGGGATGATCTAACAGGGATTAGCTGCAGCCACCAGCCAGGGGGCCAGGGACCTTTGCCAGCCGCGTGTCTGCAAGCTTTAGGGAGAAAACATGGCTTTTTAGGGAAAAACCGTGGCTATGGGCTCTGGCACCATCTGTGCACAGCTTGGGTGCCCCCTGAGGTCCCAGTCCGTTAATGGTGAGGCTTTGGGTGACATCTGATTTGCGTAATGGGATGATATAATAACGTGATGGCTTTTAAGAGGGGATGGACCAACACTAGGGGTGAGTGTGCTGCAGGACAGGACGGTTCCTGTGCTTGCCTGCAGGACAAGGAGGGCTGGAGGGGATCTTAAGGAGCATAACCCCGTGCCTCAGCACCAAGACAGCCCTGGGAAAAGGGTCTTCAGCTTCTCCTGGAGACTGTCAGCCTTGGAGGCTCTTTGCCCTCCCTGGGTGGCCAGTTCAGCATTGCTCCTCCAGCAGCACCAGTACACCTTGTTTCCACCCAGTTCACCTGATTTAATTTCTTCTGGTCCTCCACAGTGTCCAAATCCCATCTTCCCATGTCTTTTTTCCTTGTTTTTCTTTCGGTAATGCCATCTATTTTTTGAAGGCAAGTACGCCAAAGGCACCCAAAATGAAACCCACCATTTAAACATGGGAAATTACTCTTCTCTTTTACTGCAGTTTCAGCTAAAAAATGGAGACTGAGGAAAATCATGCAGAGGAGCTAAGTTAAGGATTTTTTTTTTTTAATCAGTTTTCTTTACTGAAATGAAAACACCTCAGAAAATCTCCAAATCATCACCTGGGCGATGGTAGTTGGTAACACGGAGAGGGGGCCCCTCCCTGGGGCAGGATTTTTAATAACTTCCTCACCACGGGAGGCTGTTAGAGAATCTCAGCTGGAAGATTTTTTTCACCCAGCTGGATCTTGCAGTCTTCTTACATCATTAACTCACCGAGATAATTTCTGAAGAGAGGTTTGTTTGGAGCTGGTTTGATTTCCTTCCTGACAAACCTTCCAGGTAAATCTCAGCACCTTTTTGTTTTCCAGGGGAGAATAAAGTCTCTGATGTGACAATCACTGTGTCCTGCTGGACCAGCACTCTCGTCCCAGGGTAGGGGACTGCAGATGACAAGTTGTGTGGCTCTTTTGCATCAGCAAGGGCTCTGCCTGATGGATCCTGGCTGCTCTGCTGAGCGCTGTCCCCAGAATGCTGGAGCGTGGTCCCGGGGGGATGCGATGCCAGACAGGGCTCACTAATGCTGGGGCTCAGAGCCCCCCCAGCGCCACGTCCTGCTCCTCAGCTCACGCTTCAATTGGCAGGTTTGGGGCTGAGAAGAAGTGTTTCTTTCACAGCACATTACCAGCAATCACAGTCTTTCTTTCTTCTTTATATCTAAAGAAATCCTCGCTATTTCCAGGGCCAGAGGTCAACGCATTCTTTGCTGCTGCTTTCGCTGCCACACTTCTGCTCTGCCTCTCCTTTTCCGTAGCTCTGGAGTTTGTAACAGGTTGGGGTTTTTTTCTTACCTTCAGCTGAACACTTGGGATTCAATGATTATTTTTTTTTTCTTAATATTTCCTTTCAAGAGCCCTACAAACTTTCGGCACCCATCCATCTCTTGAACGCTGAGAGTCTGGCCAGCTCTTGGTGTAGAAGAAGTAACACCAGGTCATATTTTAAGTCCTTAGGAAATTATTACCGGAAAATGACCCTGCAGCCATGAGTTTCCTAGGTAATCCAACTGCTGCTCTTGCATTACTTTTAAATGAGTTGCCTTTTAATTCTATCAAGCGCTCGCTTGGTTTCACTGCATGGGGAAGGATAAATATTGCTCCTGCTCCAGGAAACAAAGTGGCTTTGACTGAGAAAATACGCCTTGGGGAAAAATTGGTCTGGCCTGGCTGTTATGGATAACACAGGTGGAGAGGGAACATCTCTGCCGAGGGCTGCTCCCCTGCACACCCTGCCCTCTCCCTGTGCCTCATCCCTGGCTCAGAGGGATGACTTAGGAGTGACAGGGGAACCCAATCTCCATTAAACTGGAATTGTTTGTCACTCTGCAAGGAGGGGTGACAAGGAGGACAATTAGTGCGAGCGGGAGGCGATGTTTATGATGTGGAGCCTCGTCCATTAGCCAAGTGGTTATCAGCTGGGTGTTCGCCCATCCCTGAAGGGCAATGAGGGAGTTTGGTGAGGTCAATGAAAGGCCTTGCCATCCTTCTCCAGAGACTCAGCTTTCATTAAAAAGATCATAAAAATAAAATAATGGAGTGGTTCTCCGCTGTCACTTGTGGCAAAGCTGTCCTGAGCCGTGGAGGCAGAAAGCTGGGAACAGCATTCCCCAGGCAAGGAGAGCCACAGCCCAGGGTGGGCTGGGGATGCCCCACGTCGAACATTTGTGTGTGTGAGGGGGTTGATGCATTGCAGTACTGAGCATTCTGCAGCTGTAGCCACCAAAGAGCCATCGGACTGTCACTGCCTTTAATCCTCGGTCAGCACAGGGCACAGGAGGGGTTTAATTTCTTTAAGTGTAGCCTCAGTTTGTGGATTTGGCTCAGGAAATGGATTTACTCAAAGCAGAACAAAACCACAGGGTCATTACAAGAAAGAACTGTGAGAGCACATCCTCCCCAAGCAGCCTTGAGCCACTTCTCCCCAAAGATCCACAGCTGGGCTTTGCCACTTCATTCGATTCTTCCTTCCAAGGGGCAGAGGAATTTCCCACATTTGGCATATGCTGTCATCCTGCTCAGCCTGAATTTCCCAGTGAGGCTGAGGCGGAGACCTGGGCTTCCCAGGGACGTGTCCCATTTTCTGCTTTCTGCTCTGGCAGAGCTCGGGAGCCCGTGGAGAGGGACGTTCTGTGCCGTTCCCTGCCCAGAGCTCTGCTCCCTCAGCCTCGCACCGGGCTCCTGGTTGTTTTTGCTGTACCTGTGGGTGGATGTGGGAGTCTTTGATCATCCGGGATTACTGCAGCATTATGAGCTTTCAAACAGCAGCGAATGCTCTGGATACAAAAGTGGGTCATGTACGGTGCTGTGCCGGAGATGCTTTGATGCACAGGGAACAGGGATGGAGGATGCAGGTACGGGCTGAGGCACGCTTTGCGTGGTGCAGGTTCAACTTCAGTTCAAAACTGGGAGTTTTGCTCGGTGTGCTGGCAGGGCTGCCCAGGGACAGAAGGCCCTCTGTGGAAGTGGAGGATTGCCTGTTTCCAGAGATAAGGAGCAAATGTGGGAGATCGAGGCATGAACGGGCTTCTCAGTGCCCAGCACTGAGCTCCCCCCCTCTCGCCAGCCCCGGAGTGGTGCATGACACAGGAGCTGCCGGGAGGTGAGAACTGCACCCAGCCACAGCCCCATTGTGTATTCCCTCAGATGTGTTCTGCTGCTAATGAAAGAACGCCGGAGACATCATTCCCTGTCACTTCCAGTTACAACCCCCCACGCCAGAGCCTGCCAGCATCCTTCTTCTTCGTGAGGGTAACAAACCTCTGCTAAAAAGATAAGCCATTAATAATAATTACCACAAAGAAGAAAAAAATAACCCTCTCTCTCTCTCTGTCTTTTAATGAGCCTTAAAAAAAAATAAGTTTCTTAATTGAAAAGCTTTCTACTTTGGAGTCAGCTCCAGCACTTCAGAGCAGCCCAGACAGTGCCAGCAAGTGGAGATGAAACAGAGGAGTGGGTCAGACAGTGTCTTATGGGGGCCAAGGGACCGACCTCAAAGCCACGGGCACACGGACACCATCACTGACAGTCAAGGAACTATCAACAAGACACTAATTGGATTGAAAGGAGGCGGCAGATGGAAAGAACTAAAGCAGGAAAACAGCTTTGGTGCAAACATCAGTAGAAAGAGAAGTCTGGGGAAGGAAGAGGAGCTGGTCCTGAGTGCTGCCTCCAAGCAGAAATGTGGCTCTCAGGGACCTCCCAGGACTGCCTGTGCTCCGGGGAGGATCAGCGAGCTGGGGCTTCTCTTCCTGCTTCTGCAGGGGCTCAGCGGGAGGATCTGCAACCCAGAGCAGAGGAGAAGCCGGTGCAGGAGGGGGCAGGCGGCTCTGAGAGCAGGACCTGTCCCCTCAGGGTCTCATGCAGAGACTGTAATTCAGTTCTGAGCAAAACTCATTGAGGGCAGGGAGTAATCTCCTCTGGGCTGGAAGGGGCCTGGAGGATTTATGAACCCACCTGTCTGGTGGTGAAGTACCCTCCTGGTAAATGCTCTGCTAAGCGTTCGTTCATCTCGCAGGGATGGCAGTGGCAGAGCAAGGACAGGCAGCTCCGAGCAGGGGAGGGAGGAGGGGATGGCAGGGATGGCAGCCTGTCTTGATGATCACTTTGCATTCCAGGATGCAAAGTACTGACCCACAGGATGACAAGGGGCCTCAAGAGAGTAAATTTAAACCATCACTGTGATGTAGGAAGGCCAAAAGCCACGAGCCACCTGCATGGCATGCCTGGCACCAGATTGTTTCCTATTTCCAGTTCCTAAGTATTAAGTTAAAGCTTTATCAGCCATCGAGACGGGCCCCACTGCTGGAGCATCCATCGCTCTGATCCAAGGGGGTCACGGAGAACGGCCACGGCACCTCTGAGTGATGAGGCTCTTCCCGTGGCCTTCACTGCCTGGCAGCTGCCCAGCCTCGGGCAGAAAATGCTTCCACTGAGGCCTGATCGATCACCTCTCACATTTGGCTACTCGCTGGCTGGATTAACGAGCTGTGGGATCCAGGATGTGCTCTTCCTAACGGCATCACAGTGGCCTCTGTCTCTCTCTCCCCATGACCCAGAGCCAAAGCCACAGCCCTGTGTGCCCACGACATCAGCACCCACAGCAGCCCACCCAGCTCTCTGTGCACCCTTCTGGGGAGCTGGGAATGGCTGGAACCACTCAGGGCATCTTCAGAAAGCCCAATATTTAGAAGACAGGAGGAACCAGCACCTGCTGCTCCTCTCCCAACCCCTTTTCGTATTTCCGATTTTTGAGCCCTTGATCAACAGAGCCTAATTGTGACTCAGACTGAAGTACCAGAAGTCCAAAGTATCTCTTTCAAATGTTTTTCTCAGTAGACACCTCAGCTGGGCCAATATGCCCCTGGCTGCACTGGTCCTTAAAGCAGCTCCACAAATTGGATATTAACATTGGATAAATGATGTAAGGAAGAAAAGGGATGCAACAGTCTGTCTCAAAGTTACCATTGGGCTCTACCTCCCAAATTGGCTCAGAGAAATTAGCAGGAAGGAAGGAAGGATCAGACAAAATGATAAACCCGCTTACCTGCTCATTAATTTAATCTCTTTTTTTTTCCTCCCCTCTTCCAGCCTTGTGGTTTCTGTAACTGTAGGGAACTAGAGAACAGCAAAGTCCTAGATGAAAGGGAGACGTCGTCTGGAAGCACAAAGATTAAAGGAGAGTTTTTAGGATTAGCCTTTGATTATTATTTTTTTTATTTTTTTGTCTTGGGTTTGTGATTATTCCTCCTCCTCTCCAAGCAATCCTTCCGGGTGCATCTGAGGGATGCATGGGCTCTCCAGCAAATTCTGAGCATTTTTCCAAGGACACAGCACTAAATGTGCCTCATCCCCTTCTTCCTTTCCCCAGGCCACAGCTGGAAGTGCTCCCCTGGGGCAGGTGATTGAGTGGCTGGCAGTTTGCGGGCTGTTTAGTGATCAGGGATGGCAAAGCCACTTCTAAATAACTCGGGCTCAGATTTATGAAGCAGGACCTGGCTAGGGATGGTGGGAGAGCCTGGCCCAGCCCTGGAGCGGCCCTGGAGCAGGAGGGCTCCTTCCTCCAGCACGGGGGGTGCAGGACTGGCCAGGGCTAAGGGAGCTCCTCCTGGCAATGCTCCTTGCCCACTCCACTGGTGCAGCCTGCAGTGGGAACACCTAGCCCAGCACAAGAGGAACAGGTCCCAACTGTCTCATCTAGAGGAGAACAAGGAGAGGCTGCCTTAGATAACTTCTGCAGGGGATGTGCATCATGGCCATGCATGGATGTATGGACTTTAGCTGAAACAGCTTTTTCCCATTTAATCAGGCTTTTGAGTCCCATCTGGAAAACAGGCTGAGCCACAGGAGGAGGACTCAGGTTCTGGAGATGAAGAACCAAAGTGAACTGTGAGGTGCTGAGTCCCAGCAGAGACTCACGCAGACCCACAGTGACCAGGCAAAGCCAAACACTCCCAATCAACCAGCTTTTGTTTAGCCAACATCCTTGGAGCGTTTCCAAAGCCAGCACCAAAACAAATAAAGCATCATTTCCAACCTTGCTGGCCTGCCTGAAAAATCAAACCATTTTCTTGCTAAGAAAAACAACCCAAGGCCATTGCTGGGAGCCTGCAGCACCACACGCATGGTCCAGGCAGGACAGGACAGCACAGCACAGCTCGGCTGAGCCCCCGTGCCCTGCTCAGCTGCCCGCTCTCTCATGCAGGGAGAGCTGCAGCACCAGATCGATGAAGCATCGAGACAGAGGAGAGGCTGTGCCGGGCTCAGAAGATGATTTATGAGCTCGCAGCCAGGCTGAAGTGCTGTGGTTGGGTTCTGACTGTGCCGGTGCTCGCCGAGCAACGTCCAATTAGGTGACCCCCCAAGTCTCCCTATTGATTTGGGGGGGGGAAGGTGTGCTTTTCTCATTACGCTCTTGGCAGCGGTGCTGTCTGGGCTGGGGTGGGAGGCCCTGGCAGGAGAGCAGCTCTGGGGTGCAGAATGGGGAGTCACTGGCAGCCTGGCAGGGTGGGGAGGTGCACACACAATGCCCACCAGGTATCCCCCCTCCAGGGACTGGCTCTCCTCTCCTACGTGGAGCAGATGGGCACTGATAGGTTTCAGTGCCCCTCCAGCCACTTTGCTGCTGCTCACAGTGCCCCCAGACGCTGGGGCCAGGCCAGGCAGTGGTGTCACCTCTGCCTTCCAAGACAAGTCCCTCTCTTCAAGCCTGGGAGTAAAGAGTTCATTCCTCAAGCAATGCTGCCTCCCCCTCACTCATTAAACATAGGAGGGGGAAGAGCCAGAGAAGACAGAGTTCCTAAATTAATCAGCACAGTTTCCTAACGAATGCCCTTTATGTTTTACATAATAATGTAAAGCTTTTTTTGGAGACAACAGCCTCCTACATCAAAGATCCCTCTCGTCCCACTCTGAACTTTTGAGCCCTTCTCTTTGCAATTGATGCAGAAAGATCTAAATAAAGTTGGAGACCATCTCGAGATTGTATCTGGAGCGGGGCAGCAGGTCTGGCCCTGCCCAGCGGGCACCTGTACATCGCTGCCTGCTGGAACCTGCTCTGCTTTTGCCTTGCTGGGTGTGCACATGGATAGAGGTGGAGTTGCTGGAGCAGTTGCTGGGATTGTGGTGCTGTGTCCCTCTGAGCCGGCATCATCGTCTGAGAAGTGGCTCAGAGGAGGAGGTTTAATTTGATTCTGCAGCCTCCAAGCCTGTGCCTGGATGCTTTGAACCGTGTGCTGTGCAAACACAGCAGGACAGGCTCTGGTGCCCATATTTGCCCTGCTCTCTGGCCAGCCTGGAATGCTTTGGGAGCTTAATGCAGGATAATGCCCGAGGGCAGATGATGAAGGGCATCCACACCGGCCTTGTGTTAGCTGATGCAGGTCCAAGGCTTTGCTGTGAAGTTTTGAGTTTTCTCTTTGGAGGAGCACGTGCAGGACTCATGGAGGGCTGAGACAGCAAAAGCAACAGCCCAGGAGCATCATCTCCATGGTTCACTCAAAACGGTGATGTTCAGTCACAGGTTGGACTTGACGATCTTGGGGGTCTTTTACAACCTTAGTGATTACAGAACGCAATCTATGATCTCTTCAACCGAGATGAAGATTCCCACTGTTTCTCCTGCATCCTCCACTTCACAGGACATCCTTTGGGAGAGCCCTGCCAGCCTCAGAGCTCGGGGACTGTGGCTGTGCTGAGCTCCTGAGCCCACTCTGCCCCACGCCAGGATCTCTCTGCCCTGTTCCAGCCGGATGAGCTCTGTCACTGTTATTCTCGGCTCTCCGCAAAATGCTAATTGCTATGCTTGACCTCCCCAGGATAACGAGGGGAAACCTCCCCTAATTAGCACTGCAGTCTGTGGGTGAGAGGAACCAAATGTTGACTGTAGAACGGCTGCACTTACTGTAAATTCCAACATATGCTGTGGAAAAACGCCGCCCAAATAAGGCTTTGGAAGCACGGGGTGTTTAAATAATAATGAACACTCACTGCTGTTTATTACAGAACAGAACGTAATCGAGGCAAAGCTGCGGCGGCGTGTCCTCCTCCCTGCCAGGACGCCTGTAAGGGCCAGCAGTGGAGGTGCAGAAATCCCCGGGACACAGGCAGGCTGCAGCAGGAATTCCAGATGTGTGCACAGGATTTACAGGCCTCAGCAATGAGACCTGCCGTGTCCCTTCAGGGGAGCCTGCAGGGTCGCTGCAGTGAGGACTTGGAGCTGGTGAGATGTTCTCCAGCACTTGGAGGTTTCTGCTGGTCACTTGTGGTAGTCCGAGGCATATAAAATATTTATTTGCTCCTAATTAGGTGTAATTACCACTTAACCTGGAGGAGGGATGTACCCAGCGTGCCCGACAGCTCGATACACTCAGAGCTGAATAGCCTCTGCTGCAGATAATTAAAGAGAAGGGCTCCTGCCTGCCTGGCCTCGCGCAGCCGAGTGTTTGTTGAACCTCGTGTGCTCGAGCTCATCCCAGGGCTGCCGGCTCCACTCAACAGCACCGAGCCTGCCTCATCTCACCTGCAGTTTCAGAGTGATTATTCCCTCCTCTCCTCAGTAATTCAGATCCCGCTCAAGCCGTCCTTCCCTCGCCTCTTTCCTGCCTCCAAGGTTCTGTCCCTCAGGAGCGGGCTGCTGGCTGCTCCTCGCTTGCTTCTGGCTGTGGCCCCATCCCTCTGCTGCTCCTCAGAGAGCTGGGAGGGTGAGGACAAATTGTTAATAAGATGCCCAATTAACATTTCTTCGATCAGAGTTATGTCAGGCTCATTCACAGGGTTACTGCTTCCCTGCTATCACTCTGTCCTGCACAGATCTACCAGGGATCATTTCTCCTGTCCATGCTGAGCTTTTCTTGAGCCTCAGCTCCAAAAGGACTTGAGGATCGCCCATTCCTGCTCCCTCTTCTGTCCCCCCTCCTCAAGGAGGACAGCAACAACCACCTAACAGAGTTTCAAGGACTTAAACATGTTTGGGCAGAGCCGTGTGAAAACCACTCATTTAAACCAGCATGTGCTCAGGGGCTCAGGGAAAATGCTGTTCCCTCACTGCAGCACCGAGGTCAGAGCAGCCCGAGGAGAGCCCAGGCTGGGCTCAACTGCCATGAGCCAGCTCCTGGGCATGCAGGAGCCAGCTGTGCCACCACATTCCAGCCCTGTGCCCACACCCAGCTGCCAGTCCCCCTTCCTGCTCTCGTCCTGGGGGATGCCACATGGGGCAGAGGCTGCAGCATGTGCACACAGCACCGGCTGTTGGAGCATCACACCCACATCAGGCCCTTGCCCCAGGAAAGGTGGGCGGCCCCAGCACTGCTAGCCCAGCCTTCGGGACAAAGCCTCCCTCCAACTCATTCCAGGACCAGCTGCTGCCGACAGACAAAGGTTTCCAACCTTGCTGGACCCAATAAACAGCTGTTCTTCCCTGTTCCCGGCCATCAATCACGGCTGGCAGGCTTCCCCCCATGGTCAAGAGTGTGCTTTTCACCTTAATTTCTTAGAAGGGCTTTTACACCAGTTGGAAACTCATAAATACCACTTTGCAAGCCTAGGTAGGGCTAATGATGGATGACTGCTTCACAGATATGCCAGAGGCTGTGACCTAATTGTCACTGAAATACTTCCTGATTAACTAATAGATAAAACCCAATTAAAACTTCTGCTCTTCCCAAAGTCCCTGCTGCCTACTATTTCTCCCCACCTCAAATGCTGTGTTAAATTAGATCCAACCTTGCTGGGCTGCTCTGAACAGATGAGGATGCTCTGCCCACCACCCACCCTGCAGCTATGGGGGTTTTCATGCTGTTCAAGGCACAAGAGAAGTCCCAGTGGACTCAAAGAGGGTTTTTCAGCCAGTCCACAGGTGTAAAATCCCTCTGGAGAGATCCTTTAAGCTAGAAGATAGTGACAGCAGGGAGGGCACACTCTATTCCCCCTATTTTTCCATTTTCTTCCTCTGCTGAAGAGAACTGCTGTATAGAAAAGCTGTTTTAGCACATTTGCTTTGATGGGCAACAAGTTAATTACTGTAATAGGGTCATCCTTCTCCCCCAGTATTGAATCATGTAGAACATCCATATAAGTTGTCATGGAGTTCCTCATTTTGACTCCATTTATTCTTTAAGCAGCCCTAGCAAGAGTGTTCCTGCAGAAGGATTTGTTCCAAATCCCTTGTACCAGGTGAATCCGCTATTATTTGTTCTCCTGATACTCATCTTGGAGGGAGGGGGCTCGTGGATGCCTCATCCTGCAACTGCTGGGCTAGGGAGCAATTCCAGGGAGGACAAGGCTCCAAAGCCCACCTGGCTCCTGGCCTGGAACCCTCTTGCAGCTGCAAAAGAAACCAAACTCCTTATCTCATATTTTCAGCACCAACCTCTCTGCCCAGGAGGTGAGCAGCAGCTGCAAGGATAACTATGGAAAACATTACCTGGAGGGGGATTCCTGCTGTGTTCTCCAAAGGCTTCAGCTCAGGCTCTGCCCAATGGGCTCTCAGCAGCTCACACCTGGGAGGGACTCGGCACAGGTACAGTGAGCAAGGGGGGGGAAAGCCTTCAGCCTTCTCTGCACCATCCCCTGCTATCCCCCAGACTTGTTTTCCTCTTAAATACCCATGTAAGGAGGGCTGTGGAAGTCCCCAGTGTCTCACAAGGTGGCACAGATGCACAGGAAGCTCCCTGCACGTGGGATTTGCTTCCATTTCTCACTCCCTGCTTTCCTATCATAATCCCCAGGTAATGCATCCTGTCCCACTGGGCCACGCTCTGCCACTCAGTGTTTGCCAGTTGACTTTCTCCCACTGAGGTCAAGTCTCTCACCAGGGATTAAGCCCCTGGTTCAGGAGTGTGCTGCTGGAGAGTGCTGGTGAAGCAGGCAGCCAGGAGGGGCAGGGCTGGCAGGACTCACGGGCACCCTTGGAACCAGCAGCTGCCCAGAGGAAGCAGAGCTGCACTGGGAATGCCACGGTCACAGCCAAGCTCCATGTGTCCCCTTCAGAACCTGAGGTGACAGGACCTTCTCTGATCTTCCTGCTTCCAAGAGGGAGGATCCATAGCCAAGAGTGTGGAGAGGTCGTTCTCAGGGGAGGTGCAGCCTTGCTGGGGCGTGCTGTGATGGACCCCTCTGTGAGTCTGGCTCTGACACAGTCCCAGACAGTTATTGGAAAAGAAACATCACACAGAAAAAGACTGAAAACAAGAAAAGGAGTCAAAGAGTGAAGAAGAGCTTCCTCAGGAGGAGGCTTGGTCCAGTCCAGCAGCTGGAGCAGAGCCGTCTCCCCAAGTCCAGGCAACTCCTCCCAGCTCACCTGTCCCACAGCTGCCCTGGCACCCTGTGACCCCAACCTGGGACCCCCACCACCCCCCTCCCGAGGCGGAGCAGTGCCCCATCCAACACATCCCTGAGGGCAGACCTCTAAACTCCCTCACTTTGTGCAATTCCCTGCTCTCGGTCCCGCTCCGCGGGCAGGATCAGCCTGCCCGGGGTCACCTCGGCAAACGGGGAAGGGCTGCACATCAGCTCCTTGTGAGCGCTGCCGTGGCCACAGTGACCTTCCTGCAGGAGCCGGAGGGTCAGACCTTGCCCTGGGTGCGAAATGAGCCGCCGGCTCCCGGCAGAGCCCTCGCTGCGGGCTCTGTCCCCTCGCTGCCCAGAGCGGCTCCCCCCGCAGCCCGGCCAGCGAGGCTGTTTGCTGCTTTACACGGGCTATCATGTGCTGGGTCACAGCGGGGGACCGAAAATGACTTTATAGTTATTGTTCCTCAAATTGGACACCCCCTTGGAGCTTAGATAATATGAGATGAAACAGCCTGCGGGAGGCTGCAGTCAAGTGGAACAGTGATGGAGGCTTTTTTTTTTCTCCCCTTCCCGAGAAGAAACACTCCACCTATTTACTTCTCCCCCACACCTCCTCCTCCTCCTCCTCCTCCTCCTCGCCGGCCTGTTGAGCGAAGCCACACCCGGCAGTGCCAGAGGCTGGGGTAACATCCCCCATAAACTGGGATGCCCACACCTTCCCCAGGGGAAGAGATTCTGCCTGCTGGGATTGGGAAATGGCACGGAGCCCTGCAGGGCGATGGGAAGGGCGAGGCTGAGGATGCTGCAGCTCCTCACTCCATTTCCCACAGAAGCGGGGTGTGCGAGGAAATGCTATTACTGGCACAGCAGAACCATCATCTCGTGTCATTTGGCTTCACAGAGCCCGTGAAACGTGTGAGGGGTGCGGCAGAGAGGCGCTGGAGGGAGCGGGGAGGAGGCTGCGAGGTGAGAGTGCAGGGAAGAGGCAGAAATAATGAGAGATTCAGGGAAGGAGGATGTCAGGGATTACAGCTCCGCACAGGGAAGGCAGCTTGTTATGGAGAAAGGGGAAGCAGAGGCCTAGAAAAGAAAGGAAAGATCATCCAAGAGCAAAGAAGTTCACAGGACTGTGTGCTCCTGGCAAGGAGGGAGTGGGGCGGCGCAGGAGAGACACCGGACCTGGGTGGAGATGCTTAGCCTGGAAAACAGATCCGGGGCCCAGGAGCACAGCTGGGGACAGGCAGGAGGGGGATGGAAACATGACGGGAAGCACTGGGAGCTCATCCCGAGCCTCCAGGCACATGCCCTAAAATCACAGAGTGGAAGAAAGACATAAAAATATAATTCCAAGAGCGGCATTTCACAGGTTTCCTGAGACACTGGGCACTCGGCAGTGACAGTCCTGCCTGGTAGGGGACACATCTGGGAGCACACGGGGCTTCCCCACAAGCTGCTTGCAGGCAGGTACACACACACACGTGGCTCTGAGCACATCCAGCCCCTTCTTTCAGGGCACATCGAATTGTTTGAATTTTACGGGCACTTTGAGGGTCAGGAGCAGCCCCCAGCTGACCCCAGGACGGAGGGAACCACCAGCTCTCCGTGTCCCCTCAGCCCTGCCAGGGGATGGAGGGGGGCAGAAGGGCTGCCCCTCCTGGAGCCACACGGAGGGAGGGCTCCAGCTCCTGCTCCCAACTGCTGCCTCTCTGTTTGCCTTTCCCAAAGCAGATCTGATGATTTAAATTAGGTCTCGATTCTTGTTTAAATTATAGTTTACTGTTCTGCGCCCCGCTCAGAAGTGAATTACCTTAAGCAGCAGTATTAATAACACGGTTATAATTAAGCTTCATTACTGTAGGCAGTTTGCTGAAACAAATTGCTGCTTCATTATTATTATGGCACCTTTGGTAAAAAGACATTTCCCCAGAATGCGACCTTGATGCTTTATATAGCAAAAGCCGGGAGATGATAGAGATGTAAGGATGAATTAGCATCTTTTACCTTCTAGATCAAGCTCATTAAAAGGAAAGCAACTCAAGTCAAAACCAAGCAGCCTTGATGGAAATTTTAATCCAAGTGAAATGGGTAATGAATAGGTTTGAACTTTCCCTGACATTTTAATGGCCGTGCTTTATTTGCATTATGCTTCTGCTCAAACATAAATAAATAAAGCAGGGGCAGGGTCGAGGATGGACAGGGGAGCGACTGCAGAACCTGCACTGAGCTGCTTCTCCTGCCACCAGCATCGTGTCCCTGTGTGGGGCAGTGCTGCTTGGAGATGCCGGTTTTGAAACCACTTCCCCATCCCTACTGCCAATCTACCAGAGAGCACAAGTCACCCCAGAGCAAACAGGTCCTGGGAAGAAGAGAGCTGGATTTGCTGTGGGAGCAAAGCTCTTGTCACCCTGCAGCACCCAGGGCTCTCCAGCCCAACACAGGGACCCCCAGAAGAGCTGCTGCTGCAGCAAAACTCACACCTCACATGGGCCCTGCCTCTATCACAACTGAGAGAGACTTTTAATTTCTGCACTGTAAGTGCTCAACAGCTGAAACAGGACATTATGAAGGCATGCAAATAGATATTTAGACTCTAGAAAAGTAAAGGCAAAGCAGTTTTTGAAGAGATAAGATTAAGAGAGTACAGAGAAAACACAAGCAGCAGCAGTACATCAGAGGGATGTGGTTGCAGGCTGGAGGAGGGAGCACCCCCCAAGCAGAAACACTTGTGAAGCACATTCAGAACCGGGTGTTTTGCTCAGCTCAGCCAAAGGAAAAGAGGATACAAGCTGGACTGGAAAAGTGAGATTTTGTGATTATTCCTGCACCCACTGGAGATCCTGAAGGCTCTGCTTTCATCTGTAAAACAGGCTCCCCAGGGAGCCCATTCTTTGCCTGACACCCACCTGCACCCTGAGGTGATGCCCATGAAGCATTGGCTCTACCCTGCGCCCTTCAGCCCTGGCATTCTGTGTGCAGAAAGGCTCCTGCACTGCCAAGGAAAGCTCCCTCACCCCAAAAACCAGCAGCTGTCCCTGGAAACCCTGGCATACACGCCCAGGTGGCAGCCACAGCTCGGGGACACGCCGGTGCCAGTCACACTGGGAACATGCTGTGTCGGACCTGGAAAAGTGCAGAGTCCAAACCTAACGACCCTTCAAACCCATCATTTGTGTCCATACACTCCGAGCAGCCCCAGTGAATGACTGTTCATGTGCAATTAAACCACCTTCTCCAAAGGTTACAGAGAAAATTATCCCTCCTCGTTGTTAAATGGGGCATTTACTGGGACTCGCCGTGACCTTTAGGATGACAAGAGGCAGTTCTGGCTCTGCAGAGGCTCTGAGCCAGCTCTGAACGTGTGCCTGGCTGTGCTGGGGTGTGCAGGGGCTCAGGGGCTCCTCCAGGCCAGAGGTGAAGGCAGTGTCACCCTGGAGTGGGCCCAGACCCCCCAGCACCCCAGGGTCAGTGCCACGCTCAGTGAACATTAGGTTTCCCCTTTAACACATGGAGCAGCTCACCAAGCACATCCCTAAGGCAGGTGGGATCCCTCCTGGCCTTGCTCCAGGGCAGCTCTCAGACCAGTCTGCCCAGCCCTGCAGCTGCAGCAGAATGGGAGCCACTGGTGTGGGTGCCAAGCAGTCCTTAGAAATGGATTCGTGTCCCCATGATCTGCTGGGATGTTCATCCTCACAAGCTGACAGTTCGTTGTTACATAAGAACTTCCCCTGCTGGATTTGCATCCACAATCGCTGCCTTCCCCCCATGCGTGTGTGCCGCTGTGTGTGTGTACACACACTCATTAAACAAATGTGGCTATCAATTTCTCTGAGTGCTCCCTCTGATAATGGCTGTATTTATCATTTAGCATCTCTGGAAGCGGTCCAAGTTTAAAATCTATTATGGGTATTATGATATTTAATAACTGTGTTTTATTTTTAAATGCAATAAAAAATAAAGATAAGGAGATTTTTATTTTTTTTTTTAGAGCCTCCTCCTGGGCTCTGAATCCATCTCTGTCACTGACATGCTGGCTGACCTTGGAGAGGTCGCTTATTCACTCCGTGTTGGAGCTTCTGGATTGTAAGATGGGGATAATTGTAGGATCTGCTGTCCTGGGGAGGGTGTGAAGCCTCTTCTTAATTAATGCTCATCGAGTGATTTCGGCTCCCTGGGTGGCAGGGGTGAGCTCTGGCTGGTGTTTCATTTGGGAGCAGCTGGACTCCTCCGAGGTGGTGCCACAGCTGCTGCCAGGTTGGGTCCCATTCCCCGGGGTGCACTGGGAGAGGGGATGAGGGAGCAGTGGGACCCAGGATGGGACAGGGCTGTGCTGTACATTCCTCTTCTCACTCACCTGCTCTGTCTGCAAAGGAGAGCATCATCCCTAAATCCCCTGCTGGGCTGGCCAGACTGTCAGCTGGAGTCAAATAGACCCTGTGCCACCCCTGAGCCAGTGGGGTATGGAGAGGCAGTGCCTGGATGGTGGGAACAGAGGCTGGGAAGCAGCAGTGCTATGGGATGCTTGGAGGCAAGGATGCTCCCAGAGCACGTGGGCTCCAAAGCAGCCCAGTGGCACCACTTGCAGCCTGCAAGGGGCACGGGGCTCCAAGCTCCTCTGGCATCAAGTCACTACTATTCTGTGTAATTATTTAATTATTACTAATAATGCCCTCCTTTCCCAGGCGCTGAGTGCCCCATTCCCTGCCTGTGGACAGCACAGTCCAGTGGCCTCACACTCTTCCAGCCCAGAGTGGACAAACAATTTGCACACCTTAATTAAATTTACAGTAATCCCCCCCCGAAAGTGGGCCTGTGAGGGACGGTGAGTACACGGTCCTGAAGCAAATCACTGCTGGTGATGAAAGAGCCTATTTCAGTTAAGCAAATTATGAGGAGGCGGGTGATGTCCTCGGTATAATAATTCCATGTGAATTATTTATACGGAGTCTGCAATTACACCGAGCAAAACAGTGCATAAAGCACACTTAATTATCCAACCACCTGTTAGGAGCGCCAGCACAGCCGATGGCAGCTTCTCCCACGAATTACCCCACTGCTGGGGGCAGAGAGAGGAGCAGAATCCTGGGGGGAGGGACAGCCAGGGACCCTGCAGTGAGCGCTGGGGCCAGGAGGAGAAATTGGGGCTCATCTCCTCTGAGCCCCCAGCCCAGCAGCCTGCACAGGCAGGAATATTTCCTACATCCAGGAAATGCTCCATTTCAGGTCAGTGTTTATTTTCCCCCTGAGAAAGGTCCTGTTTAGGTTTTTTTAATGTGATTCGGTTGTTGTTTTTTAAGCTAATGCCTAATAGAGAGCTTTCAATGAAAGGATTAGCTGCTTGTGTCAGTCCCTGGAGACTCTCACAGGGCAAACAAACTCTCCTCAGCAGAGATCCAAGGCAGGAGTCAGCCCAGAAGAAGGAAAATCCCCTCTGTCCGTGTCCATTCCACTTGATGCTCAGACAAAGCTTTTTTTTGGTGATAATTCCACTTCTTTGGCATTCCCTTGCCCAGCAGAGCATGTGCTTCCAGGCCCTCAGAGGCTGGGCCACTCCTGAATGGTTAATGGAAAAGAAACGAGTGCTTTTTCTTTAAAGATTTACCACGTATAAATGTGTAAGAGTATTAAAGGCAACAATTAACTTTATTGGAAACTTTATATTCTCCAGCCTCATTAGAACTGCCAACAAGATCTATTATTAGTATTACTATGCAGATAATGTAATAAAAAGGGTGTTTAAAGTGGATACTTTTGCACTGAAATAAAATAGCTTTTTGCTCGTGTTCTTTCTGCCTCTCTTCCTTTTGCCCTGTGCTTCATCAGAGACCTGGATTGAGATATGAGTCTTTTTTTAATCTCATCCCACACTCCCAGCTCACTGCCCCAGGATGCTGTCAGGGAGCTGGAGTCATGCTCCCATCCTGTCTTTACTGCTGGAAAATCAGTCAGTCCAGCCATCTCTGGCCTTGCTGGCAAGTGTTGGGTGGTGTTTGGCTTCTTGCAGCAAACCTGTAAGCTTTTGAGGGAAAAAGACATATTTCACCAGCCCATTTATTTAAAGAACCCTCTGTTTCTGTAGGGAAAGGTGTCAGTGAAGAGCTCCTGGCCAACGTGGGTCCAGAGCCTGGAGGGAAGGAAGCTCCTCTGCAGCATCCCAAAGTTAACAATGACGAATTTCTCTCTGTTTTGTAAGACTCATTTCTCACCTCTCCCACACCTCAGAAAACCTCCAGGGAGCAGAGGGTGAATCCAGTTGGGGAACCCAAAGAATTCATCAGGACTGGCTGTGGAAGGAAGAGCTGCTGCCAAACCCCATAATCTGGGAGTGAGCAGTGGTATTTCAGCTGGTGTCAGTCCCCAAGGCACCACTGCACAGAGTGAAAGGTGCTGGGGAACCCAGGACATGGACTCCATCACTATCAAAGAGAATCTGTTTCATTCGTGGGTTTAAATTTTAAATAACTGTTGGAGCAGAGCTGCTGTCTCTCAGCTGCACTACTCACATCTTGCTTCTGCAGCAGTCCCCAAGGCAGCAGATCCAAATGCCATTTAAATGAGCTCATTTCAACTTCCTTTCCTAATATTTCTCCAGTGCAGGGCAGGGGCAGGACAGCTCTGCCTCAGGCCCAGCTTCCACTCCTGCCTGGGATGTGCTTGGCATCCATCATCCCTGCAGGGACTGAGCCCTGGCTGCACCCTGGAATGCCAGGACAGCTTCAGACAGGGCAGTGGGGTCGGCTCTGGCAGATCCAGGAGGAGCATTTTGGTCCAGAGGGTCTCTCTGCCCTCCTGCCCAGCGCCAGGGTTGGATGCAGCAGCTCCTCTGTGCTCTCCCCGAGCAGCTCCAGCTCCCTGTGCTTTCCATCACGTTTATTACACCCTGCAGTCTAATTAACAAAGAGGAGTCAAAGGACCCAAAAGCAATGATTGTAATAAATAATCTCTTGGAGACTGTGGAGTTAATATTCCACTGGGGTCTCCTCCTGGCCTCTGGAAGAAATGGCAGAGAAAGAAGGGAAGGGAAATGAAGCCTTGCAGTGAAGGCGCAGGGCACTGCCTGGGGGAGAGCAGCTCTCCTCCTCCACTTTCCTGCCCTTTCCAGCCTCACTTCCTCCCCAAAAGTTGGGAGCAATGGCAACAACTTCCTTTGCAGTTCTCTGATGCAGCTTCCAGGGTCTGAGATTTTAGGGATGCCCAGAAAACTCAAACGTTGTGAAAATCAATGTGTAACAACTCATCCCTTCCAAAGGGATTGTCCCAGAGGGAACAGAACCCCCCTGCATCTTGGATTGCTGCAGCTCTCTGTTTCTCCTGCTGGCCTGTAGCTCCCAGGACACCAGATCCTTGTTCCCACATCCAGGGAAACATCCACAGCTCAGAAAAGGAGCAGCATTTGGAGGCATGGGGATGGCTGCCCTGCTGAGGACATGTGGACTGTGAGACCTTCATCCTGCCTCCTCCTCCTCCAAGGGAGGAGACAGAGGATGCTCCAGACACTTTGCTTGGTCCCCTCACATCCCACTTTCCTGAAGAGTTCTGGCTGCTTTCCCAGGAGGTCCCACACTCCCCACAAGGTTCCAAGGCTGCGGTGGGACCCTGCTCCAGCCCTGAGCAATTATCCATGGAGAGCTGGGCTGTGCTGATCATTTGTTAACTCCACACATATCCCTCCTAATTATAAATCTCAGCTGAGATTTGCATTTTTATGAAATGCTTGTGCTGGAAATCTTTATAGAAAAACACACATATTAATTCAATCTAATTTCGGTCATTCCGGGTTCCATGAGGGAGCGTTTGCAGAGAGCTCCACAGCTAATGGCTCTAATTTGGGAGTTTCCCCTCTGCCTTAAGTTGGACATTTATCTCCTGAGACAGTGAGGCTGATGGGAGCTGATGGGGAGAAAGCCCTGCAGAGCCACCAGCCCTTGCCTGGGATGCTCATCCACAGCTCTGCCCACTGGACACTCAGGGGCTATTTCTGATGCTGCTGGAGATGTGGACTGGAGGTTCAGGAGCTGCCCCAGCCCTGGACAGGACACCTCCAATAGTGTCACTGCATGAGCCACGTCCTGATCTTCAACTGTTTTCCATTTAATCCACACCAGCGCCCGGAGATAATGAAACCCAGCGTGAGAGGCCTCAGCATCTCCTGCAAGTGACCTTCTCCCCTTTGCTGCAGACTCCTTGAGTGGCCCTGTCCCAGCTGAGGCTCAGAGCCAGCAATCCATCTGCAATTTGTACCTCTTTCAAAATGCCTTTGTCTGGAGCCAAAGGGGAAACAGATTAACTTTCCCTCCCTGAAATATTGCTGCGGGATGCGAGGGAAGAGAGAAGGCAAACAAGCAAAGCAAAGTTAAGCTTTTTGTACAGAGCTGGAGGCTTAATGGTGCAGATTACAACAGCAGGTGAGGAGCAGCTCTGGTCTCCGCTGTGTAGGCTGCAAAAATCCTGTTAAACCGCAAAGGTGGGTTAGCTACAGCTCCTGTCCGGGAGTGACCGAGCTGGGAGACACAGCAGGCTGGGGGACGGCGCAGGAGGAGGAGACTCTCTCATGCCAAGCTCAAGTAAGGTCAGGAGCTTTACTTCTTGCCTTCAGTAATTTATCAGTTGCCCATCTTCAAAGAAACTGGTGCCAGGGACAGAACCAAATCCATGGAGGTGTAACAGGCAGGGCAGCGGGAGGGTGGCAGGCAGAGCGACGTGGTGCCAGGCTGTCCTCGGTGCCCTCCTTCACATCCAGCTTCCTCAGCATCCACCAACCTGCCTGTGAAGGCAACAGATGCCGGTGAAGTTTCGGCCATTAGCGGCTAATAAGAAACTAATTAGCTAATTAGATAATATTTGATCCTTTGGACTGGATTCCAGGGTCTGGCGGAAGGCAGCGCCATCACCTCCACTGACTTTGGAGGGGGCAGGCTGCCTTTGCTCCGTCCCACAGACGGATCCCTCGGTGGTGTGTGGCCACACTGATCCCTGGGGGTGACACCGGTGCAGGCGCCCCCCACCCCCGGGTCACCAACCTCGGGGGGCAGCAGGTTTGGCCCTGCACCTCCTGCCCTGGCCATGCGGTGGCTGCCAGTGGGCTCTGAGCAGAAAACTCTCATCATCTTCATCACCATCTTTCTGTCGATGGCACAGCCCCGGAGCCCAGCCTGCCCCCTTTGCTGCAAAACCCAACCAAATGTCTGTTTTCCCCCAAAGAAAACCATGCAGGAGGCTCCCTCTCAGCTGCCCCCAGAGCCACACAGGGCAGGGTGTGAAGGCAAAAGGCTTCCCAGCCCCGGGAAGTGCTGCCCAGATCTGGACGAGCAGGATTGCCAGATGAGCTTTAGAAAAGCAGCAGAAGTTTTCCAGCTTATCCAAAGCGAATCTCCGGTCCCTGCGAGGTTTGTCCTTCACTAGGAATTAGAGACGAGTTTGCAGTGCTTTCCGCCGCCATCTGCCCCAGCCGTAGTTGGAATGCAGGGTTTTACTCCGGCAATCAGTAGGTAATCCTGTCAGCATCGCTTGGAGAGCCCGCTCTGTCCTGCCCATCTGATGCTCAGTGCAGCAGAGGGAAAATCACGGCTCCCTCTTGAAAGGAGGGGAGAAATTAAGGTTGACTTTGGCACAGGAAAACAAGCAATCCGGAGATGACAGTGTGCCACAGGAGCTTAAAATAAGCATCAACTAATTCAAACAAAAACAAATCTGCATTGAAAACAGCCTCTTCCCCAGACCGCATCCCCGCTTTAAAGTGCCTTTGAAATCTCCCCAGCACATTTACAACACGCTCCCCCTCCACAGCTCCCGCTCGTGCTGCTTTGCTGTTTGCTGGCAGGCAAATGAGGGCTGAAGCCTGAAATGATGTTTTCTTATTAGTGCACATGCAAATATTAATAAATAGCTCTGCACACTGTGCTGCCTCCTGGTGCCCCTGCTCTGCCTGGCTCCCAGCACCCTGCCCTGGCTACCAGTGCCCTGAGCTCTGCCCAGTTCCCTTCCCACAGGCAGGTGAGGGCAAACAGACATTCAAAAAAACATCACCACGTTTTTTTCCCTAAGGGCAAAAGCCGGCTCTGCTCTCCCCATGGTCCTGACCCAGGCTGGGCTTCAGCAGCTTCAGCTCCAACCCTCCTCATCCCACTTCTGCTGAAGTGAGGGGATGCCAGGCCTCGCCAAAGCAGCTTCTCCAGCAGGGGGCTGCTAGAGGGGAGGAGAGGGGAGTGATGGCTGATTTGCTGCCTCTAAGAAACATCCTGTCCTGGACATGCCATGGGGTGAGGGAAAAGCCTCGTGCATCAGCCCTGGTGCTTGAGCTGCCCCATCCCCAGGTACAGGACTGCAGGGACTCGTGGCAAGAGTGCAAGAGAGAAATTGTGGATACCCCATCCCTGGAAGTGTTCGAGGCTTGGAGTGACCTGGTCTAGTGGAAGGTGGCCCTGCCAATTGCAGGGGGGTGGAACTAGATGATCTTTAAGGCCCCTCCCAACCCAAACCATCCTGCAACTCTGTGATTTTATGATTTTCCTCACTAGCTCCAGGTTTTGGAGCAGATTATTAATTGTTTGATATGGAATTTCAAATGATCACTTAAGTAGCTAATTAGCTCATAGCAACTTTGAGCAACCTGGGTTTAGTGTGTATTTAAGTGTTTAATGCCTTTTTTTTCTCTCTCTCTTCCTTTCTAATTGGCATTTAATTAAAAGAATAAATAAAAAAAAAGAAAAGCAGCTTTGCCTGGGATGCTTGGGTTTAAATATTAAACTGCTTGGGTTTAAATATTAAACAGTTGCTGCAGTTTAGGCTCTGCAGCTGAGGTGAGGCACGGGAGGCTGATGTGGGTCCCCAGCAGTCAGAACATATGCCCTGGCCCTGGGGTGGCCCAGCAGCACCTCTGGAAGGATCGATGCACAAGGACATTAAACCCCTCCTGTGTTTGCCACAGTGGGTGACCAACCGCTGCGAAAAGTCGATGTCCTGAAGTTTAACTTCTCACATCTCCATTAGAGCTTGGGTGGATTTGATGCAAAAGCCAGTGAAAGTTCCTGCCTGTGCATACCAAGCGTGTTAAGAGGGTAAAGTAAACCCAAAGTAACATTTGAAAGCTGGGAGATGAAAGTAGATCACAGGGCAAAGATCAAACAATCTAGAACCACTTCTGAGCCTTTTAGTGCTGTGGATTATTAGCATTTGAAAGTGAAGAGCATTATGGAAGAAGAGGATGGGGGGATGAGGGCAGGAGTTTCTGTTGTGCAGAGAAAAAGTGAAGCAAGTGACAGTGGAAGAGGAAGGATGCAAATGATGTGGTTATGGAGCATGGAGACAGGCTGCGTACCCCTGTGTGCACTGGGGGAACCACCGGCTTGTTTTCAGATGGCAGACACGTGTCCCAGACTGTGTCTCTGCTGGGATGTTTCCTGGGACCTTCCCTGGGAACAGCAGGCCCTTCTGTACTGGCAAAGGCAAGGAAAGCCTCCTGAAAGGAGCTGGGACAGCCCAACACAGAGGCAGCGCTTTGGAAAAGACGTTTCACTGTAAAATGAACTAACGCTCCTTATTTCCTATTTAGGAGGGGACACGGGGAGCTGGGAGCTCCCCTCACTCACAGAATCACACATTCAGATTGGAAAAGACTTCCAAGATCATCAAGTCCAACCTTTGGCCAATCATCCCCTTGTCAGCTAGAGCAGAGCACTGAGTGCCACGTCCAGCCCTCCCTCGAATGGTGACCCAGGGCACAGGGAAGGGGCACCAGGACGCGGAGGGTCCCAGGCTGAGTGCTGCACTGGGGCACTGGCACTGGCTGGGAGGAAGGAGGAGCTGAGAGCCAAGGGCCCTGCCCTGGCTTCCAGCTCCTTGGCACAGAACGTGCCTGTCTGTGCTGCCCTGCTGCCGATTCACAGTTGCAGTAATTGTGTGCAATTGGGCCTGACAAGCACACAGGTATCCACTCCCATCGCTCCCCAACGGCGCCTTTTCCCTCCATTTAAGGGTTGCCAAAACCCTCTTAATGCAAGATTGGTGGGATAATTAATATTTTAGGATAATTCATAATTCATGTGTGCCAAAGCTTCCTGGGATGCCATCCTACATGTACTCCCTTTGGCACCTGGGAACTGGGATGGAAGGGGCCATGGGGAATAAGGCATCAACCTGTTCCCAAAGGAAATAGGATTTTGGCTGGGGAAGAGCACAGCCTGCCCAGCACTCCCAACACCTGAGGGACCCCAGGGACATCAGGGTAGGGACTGCATGTTCCAAACCCTGTGGCACCTCTGGGTGCTCATGCTGACTGCAGTTCAAGGGCTGGGTTCTGAGAGGGGGAGTGCCAGTGCCATATCTGTTATATGCAGCCTCGACTGTAATGAACAGCGAAGCTGCCTGTTCCCAGAGGGACTTGCTAATATAGGAGATTGCTCACCACAGTGTAACCACCCAAGGGCTTTACACACAACTCTAACTAAACTCCCTATAAAATCAATCCAGCCTTTTCACCACTTTTGACAGGGTGTTCTAATATTAATCTACTCCCCTTGTCAGTCAGCTCCACTAACAAAGGCTCTAATGATCTGTAACAGGGCACAAGAAATACTACACAGGTGGGTGGAGGATTCCTGCATCCCACCCTTTGCATCGATGAAGGACTTGCATTGCTGCCAAAAATAATGATATTGTAATTATTATTGATAATAAAGCCATGAAGATGCAGGGAACAGCAAGGCAAGGCTGGGCTCAGGTAGCAAACATGTTTCACCCCTCATGTGCCCAAGGAAAGGGGTGAGCAGAGTGAGGACTGGCCAAGGGAAGATGCTGGGGAGGAAAAGGTGCAGGGCCTGGTGGTGCCAGTGCCAGCTTGTGACGGACAGTGCCCAGGAGGCACAGCAGGATGATGAGCACTCTCCTGCCATCCAGGCTCTGTGTCGCCTCAGGCACCAGGGGGAAACTGAGTCCTCTTGGAGAAAATGTAAAGCACCTGCCTCTCTGATCAAGCTGCACAGACTAGTCCTTTTCTCCTGCATAGTTTCCATGTCTCTGACTCAGGGTGAACTCATTCTCCTGACATTTAGACAGACCAGAGCCCACCTCACCTCCCTCACACTGTAATTAGGCACGTCCAGAGGTGCGTGGGGCCGGCTGTGAGCTGCCAGCAGGATGGAAAAGTCCGCGACCAGAGGGGCTGAGAATGCTTCATCCCCCTGCCCAAGCCACCTCTGCTCTCGGCTACCACCAGCCTCACACCCAGCCCAAGCACAAATCACCTCCAGCACGTTCAGGTACTGCTGGCTTTCTGGCCAGAATCGATTCCTCCCAGCAAAGTGTGACCCCAGCGGGGTGGGAGCTGCCAGACCTCATTTGGAGGTGTCAAACAGGCTTGGTTTGGTGCTAGATGTGTCTCCAAGTCAAATCACAGACTGTGGCTGGATTTTCCTGAGCAGAAATAAGTGTTTTCTCGCATGCTTGCTCTTCCCTCGTGCAGTCACAGCCTACAGCCCCCACAGAACATCCCTCACCTTAAACAAAAGCATTACAATGGACCCAGGCCAAAGCTGGGCTGATTTCAGCCGTGGCCTGGGCTTATTTGTTGGCTTTGCAAGAAGTAGATCGCCACTGGGGAATGCATTTTTTATCAAGGAAGCTCCTGGGCTTGCACAAGGAACTCAGCTCTCAGTGTTTGCTGCCACCTCGGACATCGAGCAGCCGCCTGTGGCTGGAGTAAATCACACATCCTCCTCTCCTGCCCTGCCCATGTTTTGCTGATGCTTTGGTGACTGTGCTGCTGTGAGGGCTTGGCTGCTGGGTGCTGCTGGCTCTGCTGACTCAGCCTCAGTGCTGAGACACTGGAAAGGGAGAAAATCAGAGAAGGAAAAGGGATCGTGATCTGAATTGATCTAGCGGCAAACAGGCCCCCCAAAATCCACAGAATCCTTCCCTGGGCTTCATTATATGGCAAAATAATTCATCAAAATTGTTATATTACATGAATCATTGGGAAATCCCAGCAATTTGCCCTAAGGATCACCTCAGTGCTGGCAAATGAGGTCCTGGGCAGGATTGCACTTGCCAGGATGTTACAAACAGGTGCAAAGCCTTGTTTTGCCTCCCCCCTCAACAGAACTCCTAATTATGTACCTTGTGAATGCATTTGGAAGATGGATTATCTGCACCAGCTGCTCGCTGCCGTGGCAGAGCCTTCCCAGCGCCTTTGTAGCAGCTCCAAATCCTTATCCCCCCCCTCCTGTCCCGGCAGAGCCGGTGTGCCGTGGGAAGGGGGCGTTCCAGGGCACTGGGGGGGATCGGGGGGCTTTGAGGCCAGCTGGGCAGTGCCCAGTCAGAGCCAGCCCCAGCTCGGGGCATGGGATGGTTTGCACGGGGCCCCATGACTTTGTGTCTTGCCTTGTTGTGCAGCAGGATGGCAGGAGGGAATTCGGGAGATTTGCAAACCCAAACAAATGGCACATTAAAGGGATTCATCTCGTCAGCCTGGCGGGACCAGAGTCTGCTCCTGCAAACCCCGTGGGAGGGGGGCACATCCTTCTGCTTGGCACAGCCCTTCCAAGCCCAGCCAGCACCAGCCACCCAAGAGGGTCATTGATCACTCACCATTACAGAGGAGTCTGGTTTTTGTTTTTTTTGTCCTCTGTGTTTTCAGCATAACAGTGTCCTGGGACAGGTCCCACTGATGGGCAGGAGAGGTGCCACATGCTCAGTGCCCTGAGCACTGCACTGCCACCCCCCCTCTCCTGGACATCAGACACACACCCAGCAGCACCTCTCAGCTCCTCTCCCCCCAGCAGACGAGGAGCCATCCCTTCAATGAGCTCCCGAGGACACCCATTAATAAAGCACCACTTATCTCTCCGTGCACGGCCTCGTGGGGTGGGCACTGCACCGTAATGGAAGTTTTAGCTCAAGCAGCAATGACTTTGACCGTGCAAAATTACACTCTATTCTGGCCAAATTAACTAGGTAATGCCTTGCATTAGTGTAAAATCCTCCATCAAACCATGAAGGCTGCCGTTAAAACCACTCAAGGCCAAAATGTGTGTGTGTGGGGGTAGAGGGCTGCTTGGTTAAAAGCCCAAGAGGTGGATTTTTCTGCTGCCTTGCACCTTGTGGGCGAAACAGGAATGAAAATTCGATCATCCTGACTTGGGGGTCACAGGCACTGTCTGGATCTGCCTGACCTGGGGGGGGGCCCAGCTCCCTCTTCATGCTCTTCCTTGCTGTGCCCCCCCACTCCCACTAGCAAGGATTCATTGGACACACAAACAGGGTTCACGGGAGTGGACAGCAGACCAAGCCCCTCTGTTGCATCACCTCGGCACCAGCTGATCACTCAGTGATCAGTGATTTAGGCATTTCTGGTGGCCTCTGCCCACCCGGCCCCATGGCACCCCGTGGCAATTCCCTTGCCATGGCATGCCTTCTCCTCCTTCCCCCTTTTCCCCTCCTAACTCGGCAGACACCAAGAGATCCCATAACCCCCAGCAGCTCGATCAGGAGGTACCTGGAAGAAGCCAAATCCCCTCTGACAAAGGATGCACTGACACCAACTGCAGCTAACAGGGAAACCTGACTTTCCAATTAATGCTCCCCGTCCGTGCGACACCGGCAAAGGGAAAGGGAAGGAACTGCCAAAGAGCCTATTTGTTTTTCAATTACAGCTGAAATAAAAAATTACTTGGTCTAATTAGACCTCTCTGAGTACCAGAGCCATGCAAAATAAACCCCGCTTCATTATCGATGCCAGCACGAGTCTCCCTTGCACTTTATATGTTTAAGTGAAAATGTGGAAGGTCAATTTACTATGTAAATTTTCACAAATTTGGCTAAGCTAAAATGATTACTCTAATGTGTATGCAAATGAGCTTAATTGATAATGACTTCTCTGGCAACTTTAGAGAGGGAGGGGGGGGAATTATTCCAATTGTGACAATCCTCTAAAGCGTTTCTTTGCCCAAGAAAGAAATGATATCTTGAGAAATTAAAGAGAATATAATGAAATCAGATTAATTAATGCTAAGACCAATTAGCAGATGCAAAGAGAGAGGGAAAGATTTACAGAAGCAAAATTCACTAGAGAAAGACTACGAGAATTTATCACTTTTCAAGATGTTTATATTCCTTCCTTTTCTTTGGAGTAATGAGTTCTTTGTTGGGAGAAGTGCTTGGCTCTGCCAAGAGACAGTTTGGCCAATCAGAGGGAAACAAATCTGGAGGTGATGGCATTGAGGGATGAGCCCTCACGTCTTTGTGGCTGCACTCAGGGGCTGGGGTGCAGGTAGGCAGAGCAGTGCAGGCAGCAGACTGGCAGCACCAGACCTCCCAGAGACTTTTGGTGGCGCCAGCCCAGCACCTACCACAACACCTGACCCCAGCACATCCCTGCTTGGCCGCCTGTGGAGTGTGGGGAACATTAATTACACCGAAACGGGAGGCAGCAACTCGGAAGGCACCCAGCCACCACTATAAACCTCACATGGAGCCATAAAAATAATTACCAGCAACACCGTACGTAATATCCTTCTGTGTCATCTCTCTCCTGTTGGTAATAAAGCTCCTGAACACATTAACTGGGAGGGAGGGCCCGTTATTCACCCTGTAATTAGACCGTGCTGGAAAAGGTGTTGTATGGAATGTGGTGTAGAGGAGGGGAATGGGGAATGCTGGTATGGGGTGGGGTTGGGAAACAGCACCCGAGGGGTTCCCCAGGATCCCCCACGGGGAAACCCCTGGAACCTGCACTGGCACACCCAGGGATCCTGCAGCAGGAGCCCTCTGGGACCCCCACACTGGGATCTCTCAGGGGGCTGTGTGCCCACCTCCATGCCCACTGCACCCTGGGCACACTCAGAGCCTGGCTGACACCCTTGAGGTTCAGGCCGTGCCTCCGAGGGGCAAAACTCCTCTGTTTGCAGAAACAATTCCAACACGGCTCTGATGGACATTAGGCTGCAACCTGCATGAAAGTAAATTAATTGTGCCAATAAATTCATCTCACAGCCATCATCTTGCTTATCCCCTGTTACCCACAAACACGCTGGTCCCGCAAACACCCTGCCTGTCTTTCCACCCTGTTTTTTTTTGGCCACCCGCTTTTCTCTCTTCCTTTTTTTCTTGTCATTTTGTCGCCTGCAAAGAGAAGCAGCAAGGAGGGAGAAGCTGCTCCGTGAGATCAGCCACAGCAATCTCTCCTCGCTCCATTTTCCTGGGCGATTTGTTAAACTGCAAAACATTAAAGGGAGGCTGAGGGGGGTGATGTGGTTTTTTTTTTTTTACTTTGTCTCTCATTTGTTAATTGTGCTCATCAGTGAAAATCATTTGTGGCAGAGCCGGGGGAGCGAAGAAACCCAAGGAAGGAGCTGATCATATGCAGGGGAAATAACTCAGATGTGAAAATACTTCAGCCGGGGAGATTGTGCTATTTATTCACACAAGTGTCCTGCTGTGCTTCAGAAACGCGGTGATTTAATGAGGTGCTGCAAAGGTGTTTGTTATTACGGAATTCCATCTCTGGTTACTTTCCCCACACAATGAGAACAAGCCCAGCAGAAGTTCTGACTCAATGCCTTATTAAAAATTACAGAATCAAAGAATCATTCAGGTTGGAAAAGACCTCCAAGATCATCAAGTCCAACCTGTGGTCAATCAGCACCTTTTCAATCAGCCACATCCAGTCATTCCTCAAATGCCCCCAGGGATGGGGACTCCACCACCTCTCTGGACTGGCCTGGCACAGCTTGAGGCCGTGTCCTCTGGTCCTGTGCCTTGTTCCCTGAGAGCAGAGCCTGACCCCCATCTGCCTCCAACCTCCTGTCAGGGAGTTGGAGAGGATGAGAACATCCCCCCTGATCCTTTTCTGCAGGCTGAGTCCCTCCAGCTCCCTCAGCCGCTCCTCACAGCACTCTCCAGACACTTCCCCAGCTTCGTTGCCCTTTGCTGGACTTGCTCCAGCGCCTCAATGTCTTTCTTGAAGTGAGAAAGTGATATTTGGAGGCTCTTCCCTCCCGCTCCCGGCTCCAAAGCGCCTCTTGAACCCGCTCCAGAATGAACCACGGAACCAGCCAAGCGGAGCTTGTTCGCCGCAGATGCCGAGCGAGAGTTATGGAGAACTTCAGAAGGCATTTGTGTAACAGATGTTCCTCCTCTCTGCCTTGGATGGAGGAGTCTGCTGAGGGGGGCACAGGGGCACAGGGCAGCCAGGGCTTGGGAGCTGAGGAGCCCTTTTTGTTGCCCCAAACATGCCACGTTTTGCACAGAGCCTGGCACAAGGTTGTGCATCCCCACCTGTGGCTCGCTTGGATGAGCATCCCTCCTCTCAACTTGCTGGAGCACCACTATTACTCCAAGGCTAAGCAACGCTCACAGAGAATGTCTTCCAAGTTTCATTTTCCTCTGTAATGGAAAATGCAAGAGTGAGATTTCAGCCTGTGAGCCTTTCTCTGAAAAAACAAATATCTTTCCCAGCGCTGGACAGCCTGCCAATCAGGCACAAAATTGCTGGCTTCTCTTTCTCCCCTGAAGGAATGCCTCTGCATACAAAGATACCAGGGAAACTTCAGGGCCGGAGGATAAAAGGCCCTTCTCTGCCTTTCAGAGGGTGATTTGCAATGCATTGCTTCAGCATAATTTCCCATCTCTAGCACTCACAAAGGAAGTTCTGTTGCTATCTGAGAGTTTAATAATTTCTCTCCCCTACACCTCGCATTTGGAATGCAGCTTCCAACACCTCGGCTCCTGCTCTCCAGCTGGGCTGTGGCACTGCCTGTGCCCTCCCTCTTAGGTAAAGCTAAACCCAGAGCCTTAACATTCAAAGGACATTTGGAGCCTGGGAGCGGGTGGGATGCTCAGCAGGAGGAGGGATGTGGCAGGTGGCGTGGATGGCCCTGTGACACCAGCTCCTGGCACTGCAACAAGTGCCCATGAGCTCCATCCTTCGGTGCCATTGCAGGTGCCTCTGCAGGAACATGGTCTGAATGAGCATCCCTTCCCCCAGCAGTGGCAGCAGTGGTCTCATCCCAGTGGCCTCTGGCACCACCCAGCACCAAGCTGTGTGCACAGGCTTCTGTTCCTTGGGCTTTGGGCCACACCAAGCAGGTCTGTAGCACCAACTGACAAACTCACTCATCACCACCTGCCTTCAGCCTGGAGGATTTACATAAGTTATTCCCCAAAGCCTGCAGTCCCCACAGGACATATTCTTTATCCATTTAGCTGGGAATGCAGCTATTAAGAGCCTGCAGACATACAGCATTTGCAAAATTAGTACAAGAGACTCCAAATAATCCATAAATCCATCTGTTACACAAGCTACATATGATCATCTCTTCTCCCTGTTGCTTTTTTCCAAGAGGAAATGCTACAATTCCTCCAGCAATGGTAGCAACCATTTTGTGTGTGTTCCAGGAATGAACTCCCATTCCCCAGACTGAGAAAGGTGACTCAAGAGACACCTGCTCTGAAACCTATGAGCGATTGCTGCTCCTCACTCAGTGCCTGTGCAGGGACCTCTGCATTTCACCATGAAATGAATGTCTCTTGGCTCCCACTCAACAGCATCTGACCCTTTTATACCCAAATGCATCGAAAGGCTTCTCCCATGCCAGGCAGGAGCATTTCCACAGCCATGAAGAGAAGAAGCTGCTCCATTATTTATCACCACAGCCCTTGCAAAGTTTGGCCCAAGCCCCTGGGGAAATGAGGTTGCTGTGCCACCTCACCACCTCACAACCCAGTTCTCACCCTGGACAGGCCATCCAGCCTGGATTTGGGATTTACCCTTTGAGTGAGCAGTCAGGCAGGGTTATGGCAGGGAGTGGATGGGGAAAGGGAAGCAGCAGCTCTGGGGAAGCTCCCACCTGTAGCTGATGGAGCGTGGCACCAGCCCCTCTGGCAAAGCCACGGTGCCCCAGTGCCTGGCACTGCAGCTCCATCAGCAACACCCAGCTGTGCAGGGAAACCTCACAAAAAGTCACCCCTGCCCCAGCTCTGCAGCACCATCTCACCCAGCGAGGGCACAAGCCAAGTTCTGCAAACCCCGTGAATTATTCACCCTCTGAGCCCCCGTGCCCTGCGTTTGCAGCGCAGATGGGTCGTTAATTATCCCTGGCACAGGTGAAGGGACAGCCCAAACCAGGAGGAGGACCAGCCGGTGCCCACCCGGGGCCCCCAGCTCTCTGCCCCCCCTGCTGGGGATGGGATCCCCAGCCCGAGGAGCCCCCGTGCCCAGCCCAGCGCCGCGCAGACCTCGGCGGCCGCGGTTATTTCTTTTTGGCACAGTTTGGTGCGTAGCACGACTGTACACACATCAATAATTCAGACCACTACAGGCTGCTGCGGCAGCGACTTTCCAGGGGATTTAATGTTCACGTCCCTCCCGTTCCTGCCACAGCAGAACAGAGGAATTACAACTGGATTTGCAGGAGCGTGTTCCCCTCTCCAGCTCCTCGGCCGCTGCTTTGCCAGGCTGGTCTCACCCTGGGATCTGCAGGTAGAAGACGGACACCAGCCCTGCCAGAAGCTGTTCCCACTCCTGGGGCCTCTCCTGCAGTCCTTGACATTTCCCTTCTCAAGGGGCAAGTCCCTGGTGCATCCTCCCAGAGTAATTGTGAAATTATTATGGTTGGTGTTTTAATTTAAATTGGATGGAGAAATGTTGTACTGCGGCTGCCTCATTTGCTATGGATTTTCACTTAACCAAATTGATTAGTCAACCAACTAGACTTACCTTGGAAGTTGTAATCATTCATTATTAGATCTAATTTTCATGTCGCTCCCAGACTATGCTCGGAAATGGAAGAGCAAGGTCTTTAATGGAGTCAGGGTGTAGCATCTGAACCCCCTGGGCTGTGGTGGACGATGTCACCCCATGCGCTGCCCGGTCAGGGCACGATTCCAGTGCCGGTACCGCACCCCACCCCCTTCCCAGGATGGGGGAGCAGCATCCAGCCTGCTGGGGAATGACCATGAAATGCAGCACCAAAGGCATCCCTCCTGAGGCTTCTAGTGCAAATTAATCAGTGAAAAGAAGGAAACAAGTGAGAAATCCTATCTTTCACCAAAGATGTGTTTCGTGACAGCAAAACTCTCCCGCTTGTGCCAGGTCTCGCTCATCGCACACGCTGGGTTTTAGCAGCACTGGAGTGGTGCAGAGAGGAGATGTGGGGAAGGGAAGGGACAGCAGGGGTGGATCCAGCCCTGCAGGCATTCCCTCGGTGTCCCTGCCCTCTCCCTGTCGCTCCCAGTGCCAGCTCTTTCCTCCCCAGGGATGGGGACAGAAGTCCCTCGCATGACCATGACGCCCCGCTCCGCTCTCTGAGCCGGTGCCTGGATCCTGAATCTCAGCGCAGCTCTAATTGCTGCCAGGCACCGCAGAGGCCACTGCCTTTTGAAACAAGCAGGCTGCATGCCAATTAATACCTTTAATTAACAGAGAGGACTTGCTGGAGGGACTAGGACAGGCTCTCCCAGATGGACTCTCTTCCTGTTGGTGTGGATGGCACAGCTCTGCCAGGTCAGGCTGCCCGGGACCCGCTGCCGAGGCACTGCCCTTCCCTGCCAGTTAAAGTGACTGCAAGGAGGAGGTGACGGGTGGACGGACAGACGGACAGCAAGGGACAGCTGGCACAGCCTGGCCGCCCCACCTCCCATCCCAGTGACTGCCGGGAGGAGCGGTGGAGGCAGATCTTTATTCAAAGCGATGTATTAACGTCTCCAAAAGCTTTTAGCAGAGACCATTATCCCCGCCCCGAGGATCGATGCATTTTAATTCCCTCCGAGCTATTTGTTTGTCTTCACTCCTGTTTTTCAAACGGAGGAGCCGCGTTAAACGAAACGAGGGAGCCCTGAGAGAGAGACTCGCACTCCGCCTCTTCCCTTGAAACTACTGGAAGTTCATTTTCAAAGCAGGGCAGTTTTCTTGGAATCGATGCATATCAACCAAAATCAATAGTTACTTTACGCAGATGGGCTGAGACACCTCGGCGATAGCGCTCAGTGCCATCAGTATCCAAATCTGTGCGATTTTGAACAACTCAATGCATTTAAGCAGCTGCTACTGTCTTTTCACTTTAAAAACAATCCGTTTGCAGATGAGGTGGTCCCTGGCCATGGAGCCCACTAACAACCCTGGCAATCTGGGCCCTGCAGCCCCCTGTCCAGGGAGCAATTCCTGCAAAACCCTGGCAGCAATGGAGACAATTCCAAATCAGTAGCTCAGTTGCCCCACTCAGCTTGGGATGGGAACCCCATCGGACAGGCACAGCAGCTCTGACCTATTCCATTCCCACTGCCACCTGTTTCAGAAGCTGTTTCATCTGGCTTTGCTCTCCAGCAGCAACCACTGGCATGCCTGGAACGTGAACAGGTTTGTGCAGGACAGGACATTCCATTGAGTTGAAAGGCTCTGACAAGTGCAGTGCTTTAAGGGGAGACAACTGCGAGTCCCATTCATCCTGGATATCAGGAGAGCCCTGGGCAGGGAATGTGACCAGGCTGGCTACCTGCTTCAGTGCCCCGTGATGTTCAGAGGTGTTTTCCTCAGCCTTTTCTCCTCCACAAGCTAGGAGGTAACAAAGGGCTGTTTTTTCTGCAGAGGCTCACTTCTCTCTGAAACTTGTGAGAAGAAAAGGAATGCTCTGGAGGAGGCTGTTCAGAGGGTTGGACTCACCCCTTCCCAAGAGCCTCTGAGAGGAACCAAAACAGGTTTCCTCCATCTGAAACATGTCTGAGTTTGGGGGAAGCAGAGGGCAGTGTGGGCCCTCTCAGAGCTGTCCCCACTCATCCCTTCCACCAGTGGGACCATGGATGTTCACCCCAACCCTTTCTTTAGATCACATAAAGGTGCCCAACCCTGATCAGCATCTCGCAGGGGACAAGGTGAGCTGTCTGTACCATGAGCTGCTGCAGCTGGGCACCCCTTCCCTTCTTCTGGATCTTGATAGGCTCTGCTGAAGCTCCCACAAAGTCCCCCTTGCTGGTGCTGCTCACCAGGCACCCAGTCCCCCTCTGGCAGAGCATCCCATGGGCCACATCCTGCCCGTTGCCAGCTGTGCTGCCATGGAGAAGATTTTGATGCCACCCATGACACAAAGGAAATGATGCTTTCCCAGACTTGCCTGAGATTCAGCACTAATGAGGAGTGTGGGGCCAGGCCTTGCTTTCTGCCCTCCCTCCTTGCAGGAACCACGGGACAGAACACAGGTTTGGAAGGGTCACACAGTTCATCCCTCGTCCCTTCTCCCACCCCTTGCACCCACCACTCTTCATCCCAGGGAGTGTGAAAGTGGGGACTGAGCAGCATCCCAGGCACCACATCGCTGCCCCTGCCATCGCTGCAGCCCCTTCAGGTGCATAAATCCTCATTTGCTCTATAGCATTTGATTTTTGAGTGTCTCCCAGACACTTCCTCACTTTACTACAATTGATGGGATCATGTGTAATTTGTAAATGATGTTAAGTGAGGTAATAACACTCTGGAAACCCAGTGAAAATCATAAATTATTAAAAATTACTGCCCTGAAATGTTACTACTTTGCTTTTGCACCTGACTGATGGCTCACACACTGTCTTCTCTGCCCCCAAGACCTTCAATCCCACTCTTCTCCATCCATTATACCTGCACGGAAACCCTGTGGACAAAGCTCGGGGTGAGCCAGAGGAGCAGCTTAGCCAGCACTTTCCTCTCTGCTGAACTCAGGGAACAAAACTCTCACACGTTCCCTGAGACCTGCATGGGAGGTTCCTGCGGGGTTAAAAATCCTCTCTGCAGTGTGCCCGGAGCTTCTCCCATCAGAACGGCTCAGCTGGTAATTCCAGTGGGAGCATTGCTCTGGCTGCCCTGTCCCAAGCTGGTTTAAGAGGTGAGGGGCACCCACTTCCTGCCCTGCTTGGCATCATGGTCATGGAGTGGAGACCCTCACATTCGCTGCTGAGATTTGGGGTCCCCCATCTGCAGCTGCACAGCAATGGCAGTGCCAGTGGCATCACATCCCAGTGCCTGGGCAGGGCAGCATCCCTGGGACTGTGGCAAGCTGGCATTCCACGTGGGCTGGACACCCTGGGCAGTGCCAAGACTTCGGGGAATAATGGCATTTTCCTGGAAATTGTGGCAAGACACCGGTCCCAGCCACGGCAAGAGCAGCACGGCTGCCTCAGGGTGAGGGTTTGCTTTGCAGCACAGGCAGAGCACGGCTCTGCCACCAGTCCCAGGGCCGGGGAGGCTGCTGTGGAGGATGCTGGAAGGCTGAGCTGCCCCGCTCCTGGCGAGGAAACGCGCTCATGCATTTTTCAGGGCGATCGATGCCGGCCGGCACCCCGCAGACATAATGACTGCACTGGCCTGAATGCGGAGCCGGGCTGGGGGAGCCGCTCCTGCGCTGCCGAACAGACAGAGCCCGCCGAGACCTGGGCATTATTTATAATTTAACTTATAATTTGCTGCTCCAACCCAGTGGTTAAAAGCGGTTGGGTGGCAGCAGGCTTTTGGAGGAAGGAGCAGGACAGGAGAGGAGGAGAGCACGGCGCTTCCCGCTTCCCACCCTGGGGTGCTCCAAAGGTCTTCACTCGGATTCTGACCTACTTTGCATGGCAGGAACAACCTCCACTGTTAACTAAAGCAGGCAAAATGGCAAAATACAGCCAGCAGGCTGTGAAAACACAGCCTCCATTGCTCTGCACGGCAGTCAGAGGGAATTTGGGAACACCAGTGTGGGTTCACAGACCCTCTGCAGTGGGAGGGGAAGCGAGACTGGGGGCAGAGTCCTCACAGCTGCTGGAAGAGGAGCAACCTGCACTGTGGCAGCTTCTCCCTGATCCTCCAGCCCCCCAGGGTTGCTGCCCTATCCTTGCCACTCTGTTTGTTTGCAAAAACATCCTCCAAATTAAATCATCAGCACAAGGGCTGCTGAGGGGTGCTGGAGGAAATGCTCTGATGACACAAGCAAGTGACTCCCAGCGCCGGCAGCGAGACAGGACCAGGTTACTGTAAAAACGTTTTGTCAAAACTTTTTTCCTCCCATGGAAAACAAGGTTTTCAATCAAACTCTTTCTGGTTGAAAGCAATCTGCTTCCTCCGAGCAGCTTTCCAGACCCAGCAGCTTGGGCCAAAAACGTGTCACTTTTAAGCCAGCATTTTTCTCATCTTTCAGCAGATGATTTTTCACTTTCAACAAAGTCACAAACCATCCCCTGACTGGCACCAGGGAGGTTGCAGTGTGCAGCCATCCCAAGTGGAACGTGATAAGGGATTGAAAATGTCCTTTTGGCATTTCCTCACAGCTCCTTCTAGGAGTGGGCAAGGAGCATCCCACACTGACACACCAGGCACAGGGAACTGGCTCCTGCAGTGGGCTCAGAGCTCAGGGAAAGAGCCCTGAGCAGCTCCCACTGAGGACTGGGCCAGACTGGGAACACAAGGGGCTCAGCCTAGTTCTGGGCAGCTCCAGTGAGGGTCAGTGCACTCCCTGAGGTAGGAACCAAGATGGATATCAGAGAAATCATTTTAGCTCCTCTTGTGGCTTCTCCGGTTTTCCCCTTCTGTTCCTCCACATGTCTCACTCCAAAAATCCCGGCATTCCAAGACAAGATCACCTGCCTTTAAGGGGAAAGCCAGGATGGGAAAGGAGGGACACAACTCCACGTCTGTTCCCAAAATGCATCCTGCCAGGTGTGACAAGTCGGGCAAAGACCAGCGGTGATTGTGAGCACCGATGGAAGGGTCGGGGTGAGGGGCTGCATCCTGCCCACTTTATGCTGAGCATGTTGGATCTCATGCAGCAGCCTGTAAACTGTCAAATCCCATTTTCGGAAGCAAATTGCTTTTGTAATTAATTTAATTATTATTATACTGCCGAGTTTTTGTATTGGCTTAATAAATGTAATCAGGTTTCGCCCTCAGTCTCCTTCCTTATTCCTGCTTCCTTTCAGGAGTTGGGCAATCAGGGGAGGGGGAAACCCAGGAGCAGGCTGAGTAATTAAAGTTTGAGTTGTTGGCCGTTAATGATGCACAGTTTAATTACCAGCCCAGTCTGCCCAAGCGCTCGTGTGGGTCGTGGTTGGTGGAGGAGGAACCAGCCCCAGCCCCAGCCCCAGCCCATGCTCGCCCACAGCAGAACGGCTCCTGCCAGGGCTGCTCCCTCCTCCCCAAGCCAGGAATTCTGCGTTGCCATGGAAACGAGCGGATGGGGCAGCTCGCCATCTCCTTGCTGCCACTACAGTGGGAAGGGCCGTCAACTGCCCCAGCAGGTGCCCCCCAGCCCAGAGGGGACCCCAAGCCTCCAACCCAAACCTTCGCAGCACCAACTCAGCGACCCCCTGGAGCCGAAGAGCATCTCATCAGCATTGTTCCCTTTATCAAGCAAACTCGCAATCGAAACTCAGCCTGACGGGTTCTGTTTTCCATACACCCGCGTTGATTGGCACTTGTTATATCCCCCCCTTTAATATTTTTATTAATGAGGTCCCGTATCAGCTCTCCCATTACGCTGTCCAGGATTGATGCCCGCCTGACACGCCTGTAATTACCCACATTATCCCACTGACTCCTTGGAAATACTGACATGCCACGAGGCTTCATGCAGCTCCTGGAGCCTCCTTGGATGGAGCACCCAGCGAGCGCCGCGCCTGCTCCCAGAGCCGCCGTGCCAGCGCCGTGCCCATTCCCCCACCGACAGCTCTCTGCCAGACGCAGCCAGCAGGGCTCTCTGTCCTGTCATCTTATTAATTCCTAATTTCCAATTTGCAGGAGGAGAGAACCTTAGCCCTCCATCTCGCCAGCCCAGCAATCACAGCGATGAGCCAAGTATCTCTGGACAGTCTTTAATTTATTTCCCGGCGCACACGGACACTGCTGAGAGACTTGATGGCACCAGTTTAAACATAATAAATTACTCAAGTATCAGAGATTAGTTAATAAAGTGTCAAGCGCCCGTAAAGTGCTGCTTTGTCAAAGATACAAAATATTCCTCTGTTTCTCCCAAGATAAATAGCTCCGGAGGCGGGAGGAGCGCCCATCTCCCGGGGCACGGCAGCCTCGGGAGCGGGTGCTCCCGGTGTCCAGCATCCCTGCCTCGGGATGGCGTCGGACCTGTCGACACACAGGGTGCCCAAGGCAGGAATTTGGTTATCCCACCCTCTCCCCATCCTTCTCCCGCTCTGGCACCTGCCCGCTCACCAGCTCAGCCGCCTAAAGGACACGTGCTACGATCCTGCCCGAGCTGCTGGAGTCCCCAGGCCTCTCAGGAAACCTTCTGCTGCCTCCAGGACGAAGCCAAATCACCATTCAGGCTGAAAATTCCCTGTGACTGGACGCCGTTTGGAGGACATCCCAGGCAAACAGAGCGGAACCCGGGCCAGGCGCCCGCGGCACGGGCTGCCTGGAGCTGCCAGCCTGCACACCGGGACCTGCCCGGCCCCGGGCTGCAGGGCCAGGGCAGGGGGACATGGCACTGAGCCCCCCCCAGCCCTGCCCTCCGCCTTCAGATGCTCCCGCTAATTCCAGAGCTGCTGTGGGAACCCTCGGGCAGAGCCAGCCCCCCGCTCCTGGGGGCACTATCCCCTCCCACGGCCTGCACAGAGGGTCCCAGAGGCTCTCAGAGATGGGAAACAGAAACCAGAAATTAAACAGTCTGTTCCCAATGAGTGGTGTTGAGCCTGTGCAGGAAAACGGAGGGATTGGCAGCTCCGAGGTGTTCATGTAACGCCAGAGTGGAGCTCACGAGGTGTTTTTGCCCTTGTGCTGCTTGATTTAATTACCAGAGAAGGGAAAATGCGGCTAGAGAAGGGTAATTACAGTGTGAAGAAGGATTATTTGGGGGTAAAAATGTAAAACATTCTCCGGGGAGCTCTGGGGAGCCCTGTGTGATCCCCAGGACCGCTCCCACCGGGCTGGCCTGGAGGTATGCTGGGGACACTGGTGGCTCCAGCTCTCCCTCACTTCATTGCACCACAGCAGCTGTACACGGGGAGAATAAAATCCTGAGCGAGGCTTTCAGATCTCCCTTGTTGCGGCCAAGAGTCTGCAGGTTGTGTTTTGGCTTTTTCATCACTGTGGAGTTCTGCATTTAATCAAAACGTACGAGTGATTTCAGTCCGCCTGAGTCACGGATCCGCGCCCATGCGCCTCCCCTCTCCCCCCCCAAATCCCCCTGGCTCCCGGCCACGCCAGGCAGCGCCTTCTCTCCGTCTCCCCTGGAGAGCGACAGCGCTGCCTTTCCCTTGTCAGAGGGAGTCTATTTATCCCGTTGGTGCCGATCGCATCTTGCGCTGCTGACTCACACACCCGGAGAGTCATCCCGCTCCTTGGAAATAACTAATGAGATGAAGGGTTTCGAGGGAAGTTTCCTTGACAGGCCAGGCTCAGCGCCTGGAATGCCATCCCTCACACTCCTCCTGCCTGTGAGCAGCGTTCCCATGGGCTGGTGGCTGGTGCTGCGCTCCCAGCATGGGGACAGAGCCCAGGTCCTCAGGGTTTCCATGGGGCAACATTCCCACCGGCTCATGCATGAGCTTGTACACTTTATGTGATGTACATCCTATTTATATGTGGTTAGTGGGGACTTTCCCCACCCGAGAGTGATATTCCAGGTGCAAGCACTCCACCTAACCAAGCAGAGAACTTGGGATGTCCCAAACTACTTCCAGCAGTGTCCACATGCTGTGGCAGAGCCCAGGCTGCGACATAATCCACCTGTCCCTTAAAGAAACACGGGAATAAACATGACCCGAGAGTCTTCTCTATCACCGTCCCACACCAGGACCCCACAGAGGCTGGGAGGGGGACAGGGACAGGGTTCTGATGGCTCTGACCAAGTGCAGTCAAAGCCGATCTCAGCCCCCCGTGGTTCTGCTCTTCCTCTCCGGCTGCCGCTGGCCCTGCCGTGTTGCTAAGCAATGGGAAGAGCAAACTCAGCCTGACCTGACGCAGATAAATCCTGCTGGGCTGGGAAGCAGTGCCTCAGCACGTGGATTGATGGGTCCCCAGATCTCCCTCTCGGAGTCCGTGGTGGGTGTCCCCCCTCACCACTGGATCACGGACTCACTTCCCAGGCGGCTCTGTCCCCACCAGCACTGCTCCCACACACTGAGCCCGACCTTCTTCAGGGCTCTAAACTCCCTCTGTTCGGATCAATCGGAGCATTGACACGGCTGCGCTGTAGATCAAACCTGCCACCCCTGTTTACACGGTGTGTGACTCCCAGTCAATAATCCTTGTCGGAAAGATCTGCTGTATTTGCTCAATACAACCTTTAGGGCTGAGGAAACCACCGAGGCTCAAGAAAAAAAAACCAACCAACATTTTTAGCAGGATTTCCTTATTTAAGCCTCGGCACAATAACGGCACCATTTTAGCTGGTGTTTCCTTCCTTGAACAGAGCGAGAGTGGTGCTGGCTCACAGGGAGAGTCCCGCTCCTCAGCAGCATTAATAACCTGTTACGGAGCGATGCCTGGGGACAAGGGATACGCAGCAAGCCAGGCGCGCTGCTATCCCACCTGGAAAAGCAGAGGGTGGCATGGGGAAAAATGCTACTTTATGTGCTTTACAGAGTGCCCTGACGGAGCCGGTGGTGCGGGCACAGCTGGGATGCCACTGCCTGCGGTGGGCTGGAGAGCCATGCCAGGGAATCCCTGCATGAGATGGCAGCTCCGAGGGGCTGGGGAGCTCAGGGGGCGGCATCCTGTGGGAAGGGACAGGACCATCCCAGCACAGGGCAGGGAAAGCACACAGTCAGCCCCAAGGTAAGTTGAGTGGCAATAACCCCTAGAGCTATTTTGGGTGGAAATCTCTCTTTCCAGCCACTCCTAAACCGGGGCTGACCGTCAGGAAATGCCAGGTGAGGATTGCTTCTTGGAGCAATAAACCCAGTCGGATTAACTACCCCCAGATCAGATTAGCGCCAAAACATCCTCCCGTGAAATCTGGAGAATTCCAATCACATTTTTGAGTAAACTCCAGCCAGTTAGGCGGGGATCTGTAATTCCCTTGTGTACATCTTTGCATGCTTCAGTAGAGTTTGTGGAGTCTATTTACCACATCTAAGACCAATTTCCTTCCCTTCAGTTGCTTTGAAGATAATTGAAGGTCCTTGCATCGTCTGCTTTCGAATGTAAAAGCCGGCTAATGTCGAAATCGATGCTTCCCAGTTAATGCTGCCTCTCCGGCGGCATTGAGCGCTGTGTAACACAGCCCTGGGTGACTGGATCAGCAGATCTTGCCCGGCCAGCCACTGTGTTAATCAGAGCAGGCTGGGAGCGAGCCCCGGCCCCTCCGATAGCACCAACTCTATTGACTTGTTAAGTCGACTTAAATATTTAATGGCGCACTTTGCAGGGCCGTGAGCAGGGGCAGCTCTCGGAGATGTGCTGCTGGGCCTGGGCTGTCCCTCTGCCCATGGGGCAAACCCCGGGGATGCTGCGAGCACCAGGTGGTGCCACAACCTCCCACTGTCCCCCAGTCCCAGGGGAACAAGGAGTAGGTTTTTCCCAAGCCTGGTGTGAATTTCACAGGATTCATCAGGAACTGTACTGATAGAACAAGGAGGAATAACTTCAGACTATCAGAGAGTAGGTTTAGCGTGTTAGGAAGAAATCCTTCCCTGTGAGGGTGGGCAGGCCCTGGCACAGGGTGCCCAGAGAAGCTGTGGCTGCCCCATCCCTGGAATTGTCCAAGGGCAGGTTGGAGCCGCCTGGGACAGTGGGAGGTGTCCCTGCCCATGGCAGGGGGTGGAACAGGATGAGCTTTAAGGTCCTTCCCAACCCAACCCATTCTATGATTCTATGGTTTGTTTTGCGCCACAAACAGGAGCCGCCTTTATTTGCAGACAAGGAAGATACAGATCAAACTTGGTTACTGTTGTTATCACCTGTATTAGAGCCTAAAGGCTCTTCCTCACATTCACAGCAATGGCGAGAGGGACAGAGAACATCCTGGAGAGCCGGTGATGAAACCAGGCAGGGAAAGGCAGAGCAGAGCAGCAGGGGATCAGTGCCAGGCATGCAATGCCAGCCCCTCTCTAGAGCCATTCTCAGTGTCACTGTGATGACTGACCACTGTCCCCTTCCCTGGGGATGCTGCTTCCTCAGTAGCCCCCTCCCATCTCTTGGTATCACCCCACTGCCCCTTTTAATGCCTCCATCATTAGAAGTAGCCCAGGTGACATTTATCATTTGCTCTTGTCACCCGAAAAATGCAAATTAAATGTGATATTAACCAAGGATCTTCATGAGAGGCACAATCAGAGCATGACTGAAGGACATGAATGGGGCAAAAGTCCCCCAACGCAGCAGTCCTCCAGCACCAGCCAATCCAGGCAGAAGCCCCCAGGCAGCATGGACCTTGGATTGGGAGACAGCAGAAATCGTCTGGAGATTTGCAATGGCAGTGGGAGAAAAAGCCTTTGGGGAGCTGAGCTGCTGTAAAAACAAAGCTTTGAGGGGGAGGAAGGACCCAAAATATCAGGCTGAAGCAGATGGAACAGTGCCACACTCAATAAAACGTGTGACCCATGTGTGCAGTTGTAATGGGGGCTGGTTTGATGTTTAATTCATAGACTCTTTCCACACGTGCCCATCTCTGCTCCCAGTACCACACAGCCCTCCCACCACATACCTGCACTGCCCCAGCCAGAGCAAAACCCTGCTCTGTTCCAACTACCACCATTCCCATAATGAATCACCCACTGCCTGCCCAGGGCAGCCTCGAGTCCCCCACCCCCTGCTGCACTTCCCAGGTGCCAGCGTGCTTCATTCCTTTATAACTTCCATAAAGTTTATTGCACAGCAATGAAAACTCATCATTTCACCTGAGCCTACAGGTCATAACGAGCTGTCAGGCACTTTTATGAGGGGGACTGTAATGAGGGTCCCCCCCCCCTCCATGCACCCCCACGCCACTCTGCAGAGCCCAGAGGGATTAGGGCACAGACAGGGTTAGGGCAGGCTTGCTCCAGGGACCCTCCTGCTGCAGCAAAGTCAGCGCCAGACACAGCAGTGAAATCTTTGGGAAGGCAATTCCCCACTTCAGGTGTCACTTGGGAGACATCCCAGAGAGGTATCTGGATCCTGCTTTTCACACTCATCACTAACAGGGCAGCCAGATCCCAGCATCCCTCCCTCCCAACAAACCCAGCACGCCTGCTCATCTTCCCTCCAGAGGATGAGGCTCATTGCCCAGGAGCTCCTCAGTGAGGGATTAGCTGCTCAGAGGTGATGTCTGTGAGGAAAGCCCAGGAAATGCTCCGCATCACTGAAGGCCTTTCACATCCAACTGGCTTTTCCCCACAGGCACTGGGAAACAGGAGCTCATGAGGGCACAGTGTGGGTTCTGCTGGTCCAGGGGACTGGATGGCTGTGGTGGGATCTGCTTGTGAAGAACATGGTGCTTTCCCAGGAGCCTCTTGGAGGGCGTTAGGAATGGCACCAAGGTTTTTCCTGTTGCAGGTTGGTGACCCATTGACTGACCTGGGATCTCTGGGAAGTGGCTGCTCCAGCCTCACCCCTTGTGGGGCTGCAGTGGGCACAGAAAGCTCCATGCAGGAGCAGGCAGCCCCTTCCCCTTTCCCTGCCATGGCATTGCACCTGAAGGCAGAGCAATGTGCAAGCAAAGCTCCTGAACACAGGGAATACATCTTTAATTACACTGAGGTCTGACCCGGATCCTTCCACGTTTGTACATCCCTGTTCCCGGCAGGAACACCTTTGTCCTTGTACAACTAAATTAAAAGGTTTGGGAAGTACAAACGCAGTGTGGGAGATAATTGTATTCCAAAAGACACTCAGAATAAGAAGATGAGTTCAGTTTCCTTTTAACTAGGCAGAGGAACATGCTGGAGCTCCCTGGAAGCCGTTAATGTTCTAAGGGGAAAGCGGGGCTGCCGGAGCTCACCCAGGAGCATTCCCCATCCTCACTATTTATAAACTCGGGACACAGAGTATGTAAATATCTCCCAGCTCTTATTTATGAACTGCTGACAGCAGCCTGCTCTAAACCTCGGCAGCGAGTGTCCTAGATCAGGCACGGGGAAGCTGTGGAGCAGGATGAGGTGAAGGAAGGGCATCCATGCCAAGGAACACCAATGACAGCAGCCAGGCAACAAAATGTAAAAGATGCCACTTCTGCCTCTTTGTCCCTTCCAGAGCTGGTTGTGCTTCCCCTGGAGCTTGGGGTCCCTTTGGAAGCAGACCCAGCTCAGCTGAGGAGCCTGGGCTCACACTGTCCCCTTACCTGCCTTGGGATCAGGTGCCTTTGGGGTTCTCGGGTGCCTCCAGAACCATAAAAACATTTTAACCTCCATCTTCTCCTCCTCAGGCCAGCGAACAGCTGCTTAACAAAATGGATCTGCACACAGCAATAATTTTGCTGCATTACTTAATATAGCTCTCGGCTAAAGACATAATTGAGTTGGTTCGCTAATCAATCTCTCCATAAGCAGAGATTTCATTTTAGGGCCCATTTATAAGTAAAAATAATAAAAATAGAAAACCAGTGAACTAAAAAGTGGTAGCAACAGGGCCTGGGGATTTGGAGTCTAGAAATTCTGAGCCTTTCCTGGAAAGGCACTCGGAAAAATTAAGTGGGTGAGATGCAGCTCTGGGAGGCAAGTGCCAATGGTCAGTGCTGGGACACCCAGGACAGAGAAAGTGGGAAAAATGAGAGGGATGGGTTTTGGCAAGGCTGGTGCAGGGAGCTGCAGTTCTCTGGCTTTAACCTGGTTAAACACCCTTTCCTGTGACACAAGGAGCCCAGGCTGGGGCAGGTCTGTGGGACCAGGAGAGCTGGACACACTCCTACATGGCCTCAGGGATGGGTCACCTGTACTCAACACCCCAGATGGGGACTGGAGTCCGCAGGACCAAACCTGCTGCAGCTCAAGCTGCTCTTGGCAGCTCCACGTAACCCTGTTCCCTTTCCCCTGGCACGGGCTTCTCCCACACCGGTGCTCCAGGGAAAGGGTAAGGCAGAGCCAGCACAGCTCTTGCTGCGCCCTCCCGCTGTCCCGACGCGAGCTGCGGGTGCTGCGGGACCTGCTGTCACACACGGAGCCGGCGGCTCCGACAGCGACAGCCCTGCCAGAGCTGGTGCTAAAAGCTTCCAAAAATAACCCCCGGAGCATCTCTGACTCAAGCGTCTAATTCAGGAGAAGGATTGATCCTCCTCCAACTGTTGTTTCACGGTGTTAAAAGCAAGATTGATTGTAAATTTATGTTGTAAAAGTGCATCATTATTTCGGTGCATTAATGCAGCGCCTTTCTGTGCAAATTGATGTTATTTTTATGATGTTGTTTATGGGCTTGAATAATCGGATTGATTCTTAATTTCTAAGGCACTGTTGGGAACACAAGAGGAGACTCCAAAGGCAACTCCATCCTGGCGTCTCCATGCAGGACTCTGGAGACACTGGGATGCATCCCGATGCTGTTACTTCAGCCAGCATCAGGGATGCTGGACCACTGGACCACAGGAGGGGTTGCCATGGCGAGTGCTTTGCTTGGGGCCAAAATACAGACTCTGCGTGTGCAGGGGCTGGGGGCAGCCATGGGGATGGGCTCGTCCTCACACCGCCTTGGGTGGCCTGGGTTGGCTTTGGCCAGAGCAGGTGCAGAATTGCTCCTGGGGGACTTGGCAGAGAGGGTACAAAAAAAATGGGTGGAGGCAGCAATGGCTTCAAAAGGCACAGCTGGTTGCAGAGCTCGTGCCTTCCTGCAGCCAAAAATCCCAGCCTGCAAATATTCCTGAATATCCTGGTGCTGGCAAGGATCCTTCCACCCACGGACCCTCAGCCAGGTCCAGAGAGAGGGAGCACAGCCCTGCTTCCCACGTGTGCCAGCTCCTCCGGAGGAAGGGACAGAGGGGTCACCACCACAGGAGCCACCCCGTTGCTGCAATTGATTTCCAGATGTACAAACAAATCCTGCCGAGCTGCCAGCCATGAATAATTAATTCCCACGTGCCCATACCCAGATCTCCTCGCTGGAGGCTCTTCCTCTCCATTTCCTACCACGTTTTCCCTCTGCTGCTTCTCCCAGCCCTGATATGACAGATACAGAGGGTGAGAAGCTGCTGCTCCTGCGGAAGAACTTTGTTACGAGGCCATTTAAATCATTCTAATTACTCCAGAAATACACCATTAACTTTGCCAATGAGGTCTGCAGAGGGGAGAAAGCAAGAAAAAAAATACATATATATATATATACACATCGAATGCATGTTATGCAGCTCACAGGAGCTGCACACACAGAGGAATAAGAGGAGGGCAGGGAGAAAATAAGCAGCAGTGCAATGTCCTGACATCAGGAATTCAGAATTCATTAGAAAAGCATTGATTGCCACAGACTGATTTAGCACAGAGCATGATTCCAGGGATACAGTAGAGCCTGCAGAAACACATTATTATTCAGAATTAAAAACCAACAAGAAACAGCCACACTGTCACCCAAAGCACTGTTCCTGCTCCTGTCTCCATCCTGGCGAGATTTTTGCACCGCCTCAGAGGCACGAGATGGGCAGAAATCAGATGGGACTGCCCTGAATGGCAAAAAAATCAGCTTCTGCTTCCCAGGTTCAGCCCAGATTCCACATTGTTGGTAGGAAACACCCCTCTGAAGCCCTGTGGGTCCCCATTCCAGAGGATCCATCCCTCCAGGGAGCCCTCAGCAGGGTGATACTGGCAGGAATGAGTTGGATCCGAGGCTGATGCTGCTCACAACAAACTCAGTGTGCTTCAATTCCCTGGCCTGAAATGAGATTTCAGCTGCTCTTCTGTTCTCATTTGTGTGATACTTGTGCAAAATTAAACTCAAGCTGAAATGTCCCACTGTGTCAGTCATTCTGGGGGTATTTTGGTTGGGGCCGGCCCCTGTGTGGGTCATTATGTCCCTGGAATGGCCCCACATCCAGGAGGCAGCTCCAGGCTGTCCCCACAGCACAGGGCAGGAGATGAGGCTGTCACCAGGAGCGGGGGACGCTGCCATCACCACTGCTCTTACAGAGACAGCCCATAAATCTCCAGCTGATCTTCAGATGCTCCAAATGGGCCTTTCAAAGGGTTAGGCACAAGATTCCGTGCTGGAGCATCCCCTGGCCGATGCTGCCTGCTTCAGGATGTGGGGAGGGGAGGAGCAGGGACCCCCTTCCCTGGACCCCATACCCCGCTGAGCCAGTTCCCAGCACTGCTTGACTCTGGCATTGTCTCCAGCGGTGCCAAGCCACACCTCACTTCCTCACATCCCATTTCCAGCCTGGGATCGTGGGGTGTGCTAATGAGCATCATTTTTCCACGCGTTCCTCAGCTGTTAATTACTTCTCCCCTGCATCCAGCATCCCACTGCTAATTACGGCGCAGTTTGGCACCAGCACGTCCCGGCGCTGGGCTGGCAGAGCCAACCCTCCTGCCAGCTCCAGAGGCACATCCCACCTCTCACAGGGGCAGGGAGGGGTCAGGCAGCGCTGAGGCTGAGCACAGCCACCCCCCCAGCATCCAGGCAGGATCAGCTTTAGCGTCAAACAGGTCGCAGTTGGGACTTTAATCAAGACAAAGAGAAATCACTGAGGTTTTTAAAAGTGATATAAATATGGAGTTGTTAAAGGAATTCATTGCACAGAATCCATCCCTTTCTAAGGAGAGCAGAAACAAGCCTCCTTGGAAGGTGTGAGGAGCTTGAGGGAACAGCCAACCTGTAGGCATGGCTGTGGGACAGCGACATCGGGCTTTAATGGACCTGGCAAAATGCACAGGACAAAATTCCAGGGAAATGTATAAAATTCCAGTGAGATTCCATCCTCACTCCTCCCAACAGCCCAGCAGAGCCCATCCAGAGCACCTGGCCACTGAGCTAGATACTCCCTCCCACCTCCCAGATCCCATCGGCCTCTCCACATCATCCTGAATAAGCCAATCTTTTGCTAAATGGAAAACCAGGAGATCTTGGATGGGAAGCGACACTTATTTATCCTTTTACCAGACAGTCTAATGAATAATTTCATGTTTGCAAAAGCTCATGTTGAAATTTGAAGACAAGAGATATATTGCCAAGGCGGCTGGGAGACTGCGACATTCATTTTGTGCTGAAAGATTTACTTAAAAATTAGATTTTACAATTTTAATGCCTCCATTCTTTTCTTTAAATAAGCTGTGAAATGCAGTTAATTAGACTTAAACCCTAGAAGCTCAGACATTTGGGCTGCAGCGTCAGCTACAAAAGAAAATGCTCTTTTTCACTTGCAAATTAAATCCAAATTCATTAGGTGGCAAAACCTCCCTTCTCCCTACATGGAGCCCTAGAGCTGCTGGGATTGGGGGCCAGGACCAGGTCAAAGGAGTTCCCCCAAGGTATGCACAGGGAAGGGGGAAAAGAGAAAAAGGGAGGCCCAGCAGGTGCCTGGTTCACCTCCCAGATGCTGAACTCCAGATCTGAGAGCTGAGGGAAGGGCAGTGGGTTGGATAACGATGGAAAGGAGAGGGGTTCCGAGTCAGGGAAGACAGAGCTTGGCCCATGTTCATTCCCAGGTTTATATTCACCCTTTATGGAGCACTGCAGGGCCACAAACCCTGTGAGGACTAAACGACATGATTTGATTAGTCTTGGCTAAATTAATTTTCCACAAAGATTTTTTGAGGGGGGCAAGAAGTTGGGGGGTAGCCCCAAGGTGAGAGAAGAGGGGATAGTGTGAGCACTGTCTGCTTTGCCAAGCCCCTCAAAGGAGGACAGATACTCTGTGGCTGTTGTGATGAATCATACATAAATCTCTACATTTATATACCCACAGAGGAGAGCCCAGTGCAGAGGACCCCGGCAGCAGCACCGCTGAATTCCCACCAGCACAGGGGGACAAGGGTCTTGTTCAGGAGGCAGGAGAAGAGGGCCCCGGGTGTCTGTTGGCTCAGCCCCGGCAGCCCTGCGTGTGTTTAAGCAGCAGCCAGCTCTTGAGAGGCACAGCGGGTAATTGGGAATAGCCTCAAATAAAAAAGGCGTCTTGGGGCCCCGGGGGAAGTCTGTTAAAACATGAAATTATGAATGGTGTTAAACTGTAGAAGACAAAACGATGTCTCTGTTTAGATGCTGAATTTACAGTAAATACCAAGCTCTCCCTGTGGCTGCTGTTGTATTTATTAATGTTATTTGAACACATCATAACGCCTGTGTTCAAAGGGACTGCCAAGAGCAGCGACAAATCTTGTCCAGGTGCCTCCAAGAAGAGGCTGCTCGAACCCTGAGGGCTCCACCCTGCCCGAAGGCTGAGAGGCAGCTCCTCTCCAAACCCAGCCTTGGACTGGACACCCGCGGTCCTGTCACCTCCAGCCCATCTCTCTCCTGGGTGTTGCCATCATGCCAGAGATGACGAAACACACACATTGCAAGGGCTGTGTCACCCGCCACGTGCCCAGGCCGTGTGTCAGCACTGCTCTGCCATATCGGTGGCAGAAGGATCTCAAGATAATAGAAGCCTCTTCATCTTCAATGGGGCTGGATGGGAGCAATTGCTTGTCTGCAGAAGATTACAGGCAGTTATGGATATTGCTTGTCAAGCTGCCAGCACCAGCCGCCGCCTCCGACTGACCGAGCGCCTGCGCCCCCAGAACTCCTGACCCCGGGGGTGGACACGCAGCTGAGGCACCCAGAGTGGCTCCCCAGACCCACCCAGGGATCCCACCGCAAGGACGAGGCTGGATAGCTCGTCCACAAAGCTGGTGGGGGATGATTAACTGATTAATTCCTTTGGTCCCGAGCCAGAGAGCAACCGGTTAATGACTGCGCTGCCACGGCTGTGACACTCCGAGGGAAACACAGGGTTATGTGCCATCTGCCTCCCAAGCCCAAATGGTTAACCAGGAATATTCATTCTGTTCCTATTAAGTATAATTACCCCCTAATCTGTAGGAGCCTTTTATTTCTCTATAATTACAGGATATTTAACAAATAAGCCAGAGGAGGGTGGAATCGGTGGGGCTGGGTGCTGATGGGAGAACTGGGTTCGAAGGGGATGCCAGTGGCACAGGGATCAAGTACTCATTGTTTGCTATTCCCAAGGGCTGGCAGAAAGCACAGGGATGGCTTCTCCCAGGGAGCCTGGGTGGGAACACGCCTGCCTGGGACAAACTCCACGCCCAGCCCGTGGCATCCTCTGCAGAGCTGTTCCCTCGCCCCGGGGCATGTTAGCCTGTTAATATTTACAAAGCTCAGTTCCTCGGATCAGAAGATAATCCCTGCCTAATTTACAGCCCTGGTTTCCCCCTTGAAGAGACCAGCTATTTATTTAGCCTATTTATTTACTGCCTCTCTCCCTCCTTTGCTTGCACGAGCTGCCAGCGCCGCGGTGAGAAGAGGCTCCACTGGCTCACGCTCGACACGAGCTGCCAGTGAGGACCACGGCCGTGCACAGTGGCCTGGGATGGACACTGTGTCCTACATCCATCTCTGCCAAGGTGTTCAGGACCTGCTGTGACCTCTGCTCAACGCCGAGTGGCTGCTGCCACCAGCGTGTCCCTTTCCAGCGCTGTGGCAGAGGTGAGAGAATCTCTGTCTCTTAGGAAACCAACTGCACAAGCTCCAGAGCCTTCCCTGCACATCCAGCTCCCCTCCGGGAAGGGGCTGGGTTGGGAATTGAGTGTGATGTGTCTCACCTGGTGGCTGAAGCCATCGCTCTGTGACTTTCTCGGGGGCTGCAGCAGAGCCACAGCATCCCCCCCACACTTTATCTGGGCATCTGCTACCGATGCTAAAGCACCCAGTTTGCTCATTGAGCATCCACCTGCCTGGCCCTTCCACTGCCCTGAGTGAGGGGAATCCCTGTCTTTACCCCATGCAAACTCTCCTAAAAACCATAACTACTGGATTCCCAGGAGGAGAGGAGGTGTTTCCCACAGATCCTCAGTGGGAAACAAGCCTCTCAGTGTCACACGTGGCTCCTGGCAAACCCTGCTTCGATTTGGAGCAAACCCTGGGCTGTGGCCAAGCTGCTGCCCTACCTGAAGCTGTGCCCTCGCTGTACCCACAGCCATTATCTCACACAACTGAAGGACCTTTGGCCAATTGGTGTTTTAAAGGGAAAAAAAAAAAAAAAAAAGGAAAAAAAAAATCAAAAGGGATAATTGCTTAATTTAGAGTGATTTATTCCATTAAGCAACGCTTTACCATAGGCCTTTTTTAGATGTTCAAGTGTATTTTTCATTAGTGCTGCATAATAAAATAATTGCAGACATAGGATGAGATTTATCTTTTTTTTTTTTCCAGAAAACTGAAATACAGAAAATTCCCCTATTTTCTGCCTTTTCTGCCCTTTCTGACACAGTCAGGGGTCAGTCAGGTGTGACAAGGGGACATCTCACACTCCTTGCAAGTCGAGCACCTCCCTGTCCCCCAGGTGAGACCACTACAGGCTCCTTCACCCCAGCCGTGCCCCCCTCACCTGGCAGGGAGCACATGTGTGCCAGGGGTGCCACCGCAGAGCATCCAGGGGATGTGGCGTGCACGGAAACACCTGGCACAGGGACAGAGGCGAGGATGAGGCTGAGGATGCTGTGAGTGCCCGCTGGCTCCTGCCATCCCTCCAGGCACACACACGGAGGGTGTTTCGGGTGGGAAGCACCAGCCTGGTGTCCCCAGCGCGGCGGGGACAGGCTGCGGGGGCAGAGCGAGGGGGCTCCCCGTGGCACTGGTCCCCTCGGCGGGGCCAGCCCAGCTTTCCTCGCAGCACAGAAGGGAAGGAATGGGCTGAGCTCCCCCTCATGGCTCCCAGCGGCAGCGCCGGGGCGCGGGGAGGGTCGGGATGCTGCGGGGACCGCGGGATGCTGCGAGGACCAGGGGATGTTGTAGGGGACATGGGGAGGTGGACGTTGTGGTCCCATCATCCCTGAGCTCTCACTTCTGACCAAGCAGAGAAAGGACTCATGCGGCACTGAAATATAAACGAGATTATCCAGATTCTCCGGCAATTTGCACACAACGGGAAGCACGAGGCGAGAACGGAACTATAAATGAACAAGACTGAATTTTCTGGGTGCTTCCAAGGGTGCACGAGCCTGGCAGCTCCCACTGGGGCGCAGAGATGGTTTGGTCATGGTTTGGCACAGCACTGCCGTGGCAGCCAGCACACACCTCGTGCCTGTCCTTGTTGCTTTGACCACTTGGCATTCCCGGGTCATCAGACCCCTCTGGACAAGGACCATCCCTCCCTCACCCAGCACTGGTGCCACAGGATCTCACAGTGAGAACCAAAAGGCACTCGGGTCTATTTTGGAAATGCTGAAGCATTTTTGGGTTTGATTCTTTTTTTCCTCCATATCATCTTGGCCAAAGCTATTTGCCACATTCAGTCTCAGCAGTGCTGGTCCTCCCCAGTGCCAGTGGGGAGCTCATTTGCCAGGTGTTTGGAAAAACACCCAGTCGCCTACACATCCAGCTACCAGCTGCTTTCAAAGTACACCTCGTGTCTGTCCCTGGATCCTCATCATTTATTCTGGGAAAAGCTGCCCAGCTGCATCCCCAGGCGATTTGTGCAGGACAGTACTCTGGAGCTGGGCATCCCACAGAAAAACCTGTGGCTCTGATTCTTCCAGTTAAGACAAAGAGGAGCAGCAGGCGGGTGCTCCATGGAGACAGCCTCTCCAGAGCGGCTCACACATGCAGTGAATTTAATGGAGCTGTTTGTTTCCCAGGTATCACCAGTGCCAGGCAGCATTTGAGAGGCCAGTGTTGAGCCTGACCCAGCCAAACTCTCCTTTAGGGTCAGCCCTGCATTAGTTTCCATGAACTCATTAGGGAAAATGAGAGATGATCCTGTCAGAAGGGTGGGAGCTGGGAAGAGATGAAATCCCAGTAGAACACCCACGTTCCAGTTCCAGCAAAGGGCAGTGTTGGGCATCCAGGAGCATCCCCAGCAGCGCCACTGAAGGGAAGACCAAGATGTTCAACAGCATCTCAAGAAAGGAGCAGCCTCCCCACACCCCCTTCTCCTCCCTCATTCATCACCCTCACATCTGGAGAGGGGTTTATTTTAGCCATCAATTTGCTTCCAGTCTGGGAATGGAGCATCTGACACAAACCCACCAAAGATGCCAGGGCTGGGAATAGAAAGAGGAATCACAGTGGTTAATAAGAACTCCTGTCAAAGTGCGTCGGACAAGAGATCTCCTGGAGAGAGACTGCAGGACACAGAGATGCACAGGCGGCCACAGCAAACATCCCTCCTCCTCCTCCTCCTGCCCACGGCCACTGCTGGGGCCTTTCAGCAGTGCAGATTTATTTATTTGCCTTCCAGATCGCCCCGTCTCACCTTGGGAAGGCAACAAAAGCTTTCAGCAACAATTTATAGGGAGATAAGGCGGAGGGGCTGGCAGGGAGGGCCCCGGCACAGGGAGCTGTATTTCTCGGGGAGCAGCTCCGTACCCTTGCTGGTAAGGTCATGTTGCAGCCGTAGATGTTCTCTGGAACAACAATTACTCCAGATAAGAAAAATCTAACTGGATAAAGGGACAGCTAATCAGGAGACTACAAGCCCCCGAATTGCTCAAGGAATCCATATTGATCTGAACAAGATATCAAATGTAAAATAAAGGATTTTGCTAACTCCACAGGCTGCTTCAGCCCCTGCAACCTGGCACTGGATCAACGGCGGAGGAGCCGGCAGCCTGCAGCTCCTCTCCCAGCAGATACTGCCTCGTCTGCCCCTCCAAAGGCAGAAGCTGCTTTTTCCCCCCATTCCTATCTCCCCATAAGTCCCCAAACGGGACAAGAGAAGCAACCCCTGAGTCTTTCCTCCCAGCTGTGACCTCCAGGGAGTGGAGGCCTGGCCATGGCTGCTCCCTCTTGTGTAGGGTTGGGGGTCTGTCCAGCCGGATGTGACTGCACCCTTTGGGGACCAGAAGGGATGGCAGTGGTCTCCGTTGCGGGGTTGGCCACCACCTTCACACTCACAGCACACATCCTGCTCCCAGCACAAATCCTGGGAGGGGACATAGCCCTGGGGAGCCTCTCCCAGCCCAAAGGGAGCAGCCTGGACAGTGCAGCCCATGCCCTGGGGCTCCAGAGGCAGCTGGCAGTGAGGAGCAGAGATGAATGATGCCCCCCAGCCCTGCAGAGAACGTGCTGACAGCCCTGAGCCATGTCTCTGAACCACGCTCTGCTCCTGCAGCCATTTAGCAGGGGAGTTGGTTTTTGCTAAACAAACACCGTTTGATTATTAAAAGCATATTTATAGAGGCTTAGCAGCTCTGCTAGCAGAGTCAGGGCTGGAGGTGGTGCCAGCAAGGCAAGTGCTCCTCATTTCAGAGCTGACCAGTGGCAGCAGGGTGATGCTGGTGCCAGTCCCAGTGCTAAGGAGAATCTTGTATCCCTCTCTGGAGTAGCACAAGTTGTCACCAACACCAGTGACCTGCCAGTGCAGGAAATCCAGCATTTTCTTCTTTCCACACACTGTTTGCACCCAGCCGTTGGCTGGCAACCAAAAAGGAGGTGGCAAGGGACAGCAGTGCTCCAAAGAGCAGCCAAACTCTCGGATGGGGATGGAGCAAGCACCACGGATCTGGCCATGCAGGGAGACACCCTTGTCTCCCATATTCCTGCAGCAAGGCAGGGCTCAATGGCGGCTGGAAGAGCTCCTTCCTCCCCCATTAAATCCAGCTTCCCTTCCCGCCAGGCTCTGCTCCAGCTCTGCCTTCTCCTGGTTGGGGTTGAGCGGCGGCAGGGAGGAGATGCAGGGAGCCCCCCAGGGAGCAACTCTCTCCCACTTGTGTTTGGATGTTACCATGGTGATTGCCGAGTGATAAATCTTGATTATTATTGCCCAGCGCTTTCAGCCGCAAGCAAAGGCAACCTTTCCTGAGCCACTGGGGTGCCTTTGTTCCCGCTCTGCACCCGCTCCTGGCTTTTCTGTGCCAAGCCCTCCCTCGCCTGGGCACACGCCCCAGGCAGGTCCTCCTGCAGAGGGCTGGGCTCCACTCTCCCTTTTCCATCCTCAGGTGGGAGCATCACCCAGGGCATCACCAGCCTCACATCGCCTGTGCCCCTTGCCAGATGCTGGGCACCTGCTCCCAGTGCTCCTTTCACTGGCATGGTGTCATTACCCAGCCAGCTTGGGATCAGCAAACCCTCCTGTACCCCAGAATCACATGAGCACCCCCAGATCATTTTTGTGCCATTTGTCCAGCTCTAAGCGATATTCCTCCATCAGAGACCAGAGAGAATCCAGGGGGTCTAATGGGCACTTACAGGCCCTCCCACAGTACCTAAGCATAGGTGATGCCCCCCCAGCCTCCTGCACCTCCAGCCAGCGCTGGAAACCCAGGCTTTGAACCCCAGATGGCACGGCCCTCCCTCCAGCACGGGCTCCGCTGTCCCTCCCGGACAGATGCCATTTGCAATGTATATTCTGGGCTCTGCTTTCATCTCGGTCCCTTTCGTATTTTGCCAGAATATTTCTCTGTGTAATTTCACCCAGGGGGAAACAGGCGTCTGAAATTCTGCTTTTAAAATTCCCTTTCCTCCGCGTGCCCGGCTCTCTCCCATGCTGGCTGTCTGCTCCGCGCCGGCACAGCCGCGACCGGCGGTAAATCCATAAGCCAGCTCCCTTCCCCTTTGAAGTGCACCCCGCGCTGCTTGGATTCCCTGACTTCTTGCTCCTTTTATCTTCCCTCCTATTTCACTTGTGGATATTCAGATCCGCAGATTACATTTGTCTTCTAAAATTGCTTTCTCAGTCGGTAGCTCCTTCCCCAGCCCTTTCTTACGAGGTTTGTTCAGCTGCTTCTGCAAACCTTCCCATTCCTACTGGCTCTGTGCTGAACCCCCAGCTGAGCCCGGGTGCATCCCAGGGAGCAGACCCCCACCCCAGAGCTGTGTTCCCATCACCAAGCCAGGAGCCCCGGGATGCCCCAGGACCACTTGCCATCCTTCAGGTTTCCTGCAGCACCTGCCAGGCAGCTTTTGGAGGGGCAAGATGCTCATGGAAAGACTCAGCTAAGGGTATCTAGACAGATCCAGCCCTGCCTCCAACATCAAGGGAAGATAAACAGGGCTCCATGTCCCTTCCAGGGAAGTGGATGTTGCAGTGGACGCTTCTGCCACTGTGTCCCCTCCTCAGTCTCCCAGCTCCTGTTCATCTACAAAACCAGTAGCTGAATTAATGCTCTGACAGGACACTGGGACAGGCTTCAACTGCCATCCAGAGAAGCAGAAGGAAGAGGCCAGGAGGGAAGAGGATGCTCAGAGACCCCATCCAATGGCCAGGGACCAGCCCTGTGGGTCAGAACACCCAGGGAAGCTGCAGCAACAACCAGCCCAGCACTTCTATCCATTTATCAAAGCTTCAGCAGTTCCTCTTTCAGGGTGAACAAAACAATAAAACATGTTGAGCATAGAGAGCGGCACCAGAACACTGTATTAAACACAGGGAAAAAAATAAAGTGGAGACCTGTTGGCTCATGCCATCTCTCCTTCTATATCAACTGCCTCAGTCCCAGACTAATGGTGTTATGTAGACTGTTATATTGGCTCTTTGCTTTACAGCACTGTACCTCCACCCCAACGTTGCAGATTTATTCTCCTCTGCTCAGCAATAACTTGCCACATTGTCCTCGAATGTCACTTGCTGCACCACGTTGCCGTGCCTGCTGTCAGCCTGGGCACCAACCATGGGAGCCCCTCTGGAGAGGCACAACCAGCTCCTGCTACCTCCCCAAGTCACTTTGAGCCAGTTGCTCGTTGCCTCATCTCTCAACCTTCTCATGTGTAAAATCCTCCTTTCTGCAAAGCAGAAGCCAAGCAATCCCCGTCTGGGGGCCCCAGTCTGGACCCCTGGGTCAGATGCTGCAGGGGAAAACAGGGAGAGGGGAAGCTGCATGTGGGAACACACCAGAAGCCAGTCCCTGAAAGAACAGGTTTGAGGTCTTGAAGCATGAATTGAAGTCCAGTGCTGGCAGATCCCCTCCCCTGTTGCCCAGCCCAGAGCAGAGTGATGCTTGCTTGGGAACGGGGGTTTATCATCTGCAGGATTATTGGCAGCTGCGCCAGGATGCCTTGCTACAAAGGGATAAATCAGTTCCTTCCTCCACATCTGACTTGTCTGAACGCCTCATTTAAACATTTATCGTGGAGCATGGCCTGATCTCCCTCACAAATGGGACACCAGGTGAGCTGGCACGCCGGGATTGTGTCGGCAGCGTTTTGTCACCCTGAGATTTCCCCGTGTGCTTCTGTCGCACTCGTGACTGGTGTTTGTTCAGCAGGTGTAACCACCCCTTTAAACACTGCTACTGTAATTAAAGTTTTATATAAACCTTCCTAAAGGAGGGGAAGGGGGAGAGGTGTCTTTGAAGCCGGCTCACAAAGGGATGTCACAGAGGGGGAAGGAGAAGCGTTGACACCACAGCAATCACTGCTGTGCTGCAAGGGTTCCCTGCAGTGCAGACGGCTCCTTCTGCCAACACCCCTGCACCAGCAGCCCCTGCCTGACCCTTTCCTTCATCCCCTTCCCTGCCCATATCTCCAAAGTGGGTTTTTCTGAGCATCCTCCCCAAAAGCCGTTCTTTTAGGCAGGGTTTCACTGAGGCTGAAATACCAGAAGCACAGAGATGAAATGGCAGATCCACAGGATGGTGCTGGCTGGCGCCTCAGGCAGTCTGTTTGGATGCTTCCCTGGATTAGCTGAAGCTCTTGACACCCTGAGCTGGAGCCAAAAGCTCCTCTCAGTGTGGAATACTCTGGTGCCATGTGCTGCTGCACACCAGGGTTAGTGGGTGCCAGGTGAATGTGCCAGGTAAAAGCAGGTGGGGTTGAACCTCACTTAGTGTGAGAAAGGGTTGCAAGCCAGAGGGAAGCAGATTTGGAATCCCCTCTGTTTGGCCTCTGTTTGGAATCATGTGTGGGAGGACACATCCAGAGGTGGGTGCTTTGGAAGCTGCCCATGAGAAGCACAGAGCAGCAGTTTCCCCAGCCATGGGGTGCCCCATTCCCAGGCCATACAGACAAACACCCCCACAGTGGCACATGCTGGGATTTCAAGTGCAGGAGGAGAGATTTATGGTCTGGGACTCTTAGCACTTGGCACGATTTCCCCACAGCAGATCGCTCCACACTGGAGCTGGAGAAGTATCCGGGAGGGCAGGGTTGGGGTGTGTAATCCCTAATAGTTCACACTAATTCTCCACAGGCAGAAGGGCTGTGGCAGCATGATGGGCTCGGAGATAAGGAGATTATCTTGTCCTGCCTCTAAGAGGAGCACTGACCCTTGACTCGCTGAGCCTGAGATTAAGGCTGAATTAACGTCCAGGAAGGGGGTCTCACGGTGGAGCTTCCCCAGCCCCTTCTTGCCCATCAGGACTCGTGAGGGGGATGGAGCTTCTCCCACTGGACTTTTCTGTGGAGGTGCACTGTATCCACCAGCCCCAGAGAGAACAGACTGATGGTCCAGGCAGATATTCTCTGCAAATATCTGGGAGCAACCGAATTACAAAACCCCAGACAGACAGACAGACACTAAAAGACAGAGAAGTTAAAAGAACTCCAAGACCTGTCCTCAAGAAAGCCAGAGGCTGCTGGATTATGTGTGATCACATCCCCCCCTCCATTCCAGGGAAACTCCCACTAGTTGGCAGTGACACATCATTATAATCCAGGGAGGCGACAAGATGGGAGAGACCCTGGGAATGTGGCACATGTCCCTGTTCCCCTGCTGTGGATGGGGGGACCAAGCAGCCCCCCAGCACCCACCTGCAGTCGAAGCACCTGGGGGATGTGCAGTAGCAAACCAACCTGAAATAGTAATGCCAAATATTCAAGGGCTGTGGAATCGGACCCGGGATCAAGGACGCAGCGAGCCAGGTGTGTTCTGTATTCTGAGCCACACGTGTTTGGGATCCAAGCTGTGGGAGCTCACACAGTTCAGGTGTTTGCTCGGCACTGAATTGTGAGCGGATTCAGCCACTCAGAATGATCACAACAATAAAATGTCCCTCAAAGGATGACTTTCAACCTCCTCAGATTTTTCTCCTTTCCCTTTGCTTTCTGTCATTCATAAAAGATTGGAGAAAAAAAATCCGAGAGAAGGTGGCTGTGGGTGCTGCAGTGAGGGGCAGAGCTCTGCCCTGCACCCCCCAGCCTGCAACAGGGTCCCCACACTCCAGTGCCCCCCGAGTCTCAGGGGTAATCAGCGTGATTTCAACCCAGGGCACCCCACTGCCTTTCCAACCCATCCAAGAGCTCCCCTTACCCATTTCCCACTCGAACCTCTGCCCATCCGGGGCTGAGCTGGAGTTGGAAGACACTGGATGTAAAAAACCCTGGAGCTTTCTCAACACCTCTGAACACTTCGGTTACAGAGACCGATATTTCTTTCTTTCAGCATGTGACAGCCCAAGTCAGCCTTATCTGACCCAAACACTTTGTTGATCAGAGGGAGAAGCACATCCTGGGCACCAGAGCCATCTTGGCACGGCACGGGGAAATGCCAGCGGGTCCGAGGTGCTGTTTGGAGACAAGAAATCACCTTGGAGTTCAAAGGCTGGGGAAGGAGATAGTCACCTTGGAAACCAGCCATGTGAGACATTACTGAGACCCAGCCAGTGCTGGCTGCCCAGCCCTGGAGGGCGTTGGCCCCGGCCCCAGAGGATGCTGGATACGGACCAGGAGGCTGCTGGGCATGGACACAGAGGATTGCACACAAAGTGCAGGCAGTGAGAGGGAGGAATCTCCCCAGGACAGCTGCTCCAGCAGCAACCTCAGGATTCCGAGCTTAGTTTGATCTTTCTGAAGCCACTTCTCGTCCCCAGCTGTGAGGAGCAAAGGGACTGACATACCCGTGTGGTGGGTGCATCCCCTCCTTTCCCCTTAAACACGCGGATTGCAGATCATCAACCACTTCTATGAGCAAAGTGTCTCTCACAGGTATTTTGCCTCAGTGCTATGGGCTGATGTGTCCATAATGGAGGTTTGCAGCCCTCATTTAACCTGCAGTTGTGGACTGGGGGCACAGCAATCTCCTCGAGCCAAGCAGGCACTGAGCATAACCACCCCACAGCCCGCTGGCTGCATCAGAGCGAGCTGGACGGGGAGAAAAATCAGGATATGGCTGATGAAACTCAGAACTACATCCCTCAGCTGCCCAGTGACATTCTGTGGGAGCACCTCTGAGCCTTAACATTAAAATCTGTCCTCCTTTCCCCACAGTAACTGACAGCACAACACAGATGAAAGGATTGACAAGCCCAGCAAAACTCGCCTGTGGAGCGTTTGCAAAGCATCGCTGGTGGCCGAGGAGGCAACAGCACGTCACTCCCACCTGGCAGCACCACGAGGGCACGGTGTGACACAGCCAGCCCTGCCACCAGGCCACCCCAACACCCCTCAGCAGGCTGCTGGGGCTGCTGCTCACCCCGGCCCCGCACGGCATCGTCGCCGCAGGGGAGACCCAGATTAAAGTTGTCCCTTGAAAGTTTGTTGGCTGGTTTTTCCCCGGTGAGTTGATAGGAATCATCTGCTGGCACAGAGCCTCAGTTCCGCCGCTGCCTTTTCTCTGTGTGTACATACAGACATGTACGTGTTTATAAAATCCCCAACTTGGAATTGATGATGCCTGGTACGAAGCAGTTTGTCACCTGTGCTTTTATGATTACAGCAACTAAGGGGAGAGAGATGTCCTTTCAGATAAGCATTGAAAGGGGGGAAAAAAAGGAGCTTTCAAAGGGTCTTTGTTCTCTTGAAGTGCTCTGGCTCCCGAAGCCACAGATTTCTCAGAGGAGGGGGAGAAGGGAGGATTTAAAAACAAAATGCGTCCTCATTTTCAAACTGTTTCACATTAGCAGTCATCAATTATAGAATTTGCCTTGACTAATGTTTCAGGCCATTATATCACCCTCTATGTTTATAATTGGATCCTAAATTAGGATTAATTCTCAAGGAAAAGGTTCTGAGCTAAACAGGTGATTTCTCTCTCTGGAGCTCTGACAACGTCCTCATTACCCAACATTTGCTTTTTACATCGATACAGGGAGACCAAAAGCCCTGAAATACCTTTCCCAGGTCACCCCACGCTGCATTTTAAGAGCTGGATGGAGGCCAGGGTCTGCTAGGGACCCTCAGGGCTGGTGAGGATGGGGGAGCCAGACTCCCTGGGGGTTTTCAGGGCTCTCACATCCCCAGCAGCTCTCCAAGGGGCACAGGATGGCACAGAAATGGAGCTGGGGAATGCTCTGCTCCCAGCCCCTTCCCACCAGCTGCCCTGGACATGCCCGAGCCCTTCGATGACCAGACACTGAGGCCTTGTTATTATTTATTAACCAGTCAGTGTGTGCTTAATAGAAATTTCATTAGGAGCATTCAGTATAGATAGTCACCGGCCCAGAACCTACAAGTAATTATGTTTAATTATTATGCTGGTATGTTTGGAATAACGATAGCTCCCGAGCACCAGGATTAAGGAGCAAAGTCAATTGGAACAGGAGCTATTTATTTTTTTGTCTTAACAGTTCCCCTCTGTTCTTAATTGGTTTTCACATTTCTCAGCCATTGGTTAAGTGCTGGAGAGAGACACCACACCGCGTTCAGCCCTTCCCAAGCCAGTGGCCAAGCAGGGAGCACTTTCCTGGTGAAGCAGGAGGTGGGTGGGAGCCCAGAGGGAAGCCAGGCTGGGACAGCACACCCAGCTCATCTCAGCTTGGCTCTCCATAGACCCCAGCACAGCCTTTTCCTGCACCTTTCCTGGAAACACCAAGTATTTTACCCCAAAAAGCAGCGTTCTGGATGGTTTCCTTTCCCCTCAGAGCACTGTTTGAGCCTCAACCGTGGGGAGTTGCTGCATTTTGGCTCCCAGACGGGAAAGGTGCCCCAGCAAAGGAGACACCAAGCAGGAGCCTGTGGTCAGCACCAATCCAGTGCAGCCCCTCGCCCTGGCCAAGGGCACCCGCCTTCCCCCGGCCTCCCCAGCTGGGAGCCGGGAGGAATTAGAGCGTTTGGGAAGGAAAACAGAGCTACAGAGAGACACTGTTGAATGTAAATACCAGTTAAATATGCATTACCATATGCCGGTGCCTTCGCGGTCTGTTCGGAGGCAACGCCAGCCAGGGAGGAGATGCAGGAGCAAAGAGCTGGAGGCTCAGGAGAGCGAGCTCCTTCCCTGCCAGCCTGGATCCCAGCCCACGCTGGGGCCAGAGCCCACGGGCATGAGCGGCTGTGAAACTGCTCCTGCCCTCCTGCCCACCGCCCTGCCGAGGCTGAGCCCACACAACCCCCCAGACCTGCCCCATCCCTGGAGAGGGACCCCCGTCCAGCGGGAAGGGGTGAAGAGGTTTCCCCACCAGCACCGTGTGACTGCGGCAGCAATTCCCGTGCGAGGGATGCGACCCCCGATCAAGGGCTACGATCCCCCCGCAAGGGCTGTGATGCCCCTGCCTGGGCACGGGTCTGTGTGAAGGCTGAGCCCAGATGGCAACCGTGGCTGTCTAATTACACGTGTAGATGACATTAGCCAAAAAGGGCTGATCTCGCCGGGGCTGCGGAGCAGATCAGACAGCCCTGCTGCCGGGGGGGCAGGGATTACGCAAATGGGATAACGTGCTCGCAGGCGGTGCTGCGCAATTCCACCTTCCCTTTGCCCGGGGTCCCGCTGCCTCCGTGTTATCCCCACGCCTGGCACCGCCACTCCCAGGGCTCGGCATCTGCCTCCAGCCCGGGCACAGCTGGACTCGACCCGTGCGGGTACAGCGGGAGGTGGCTCCAAAGGGAGAACCGGCATCACTTTGCTGCCAGAGGGGAGCAGGAGAGGTTTGGGGAAGGATTCATCCCCTCCTTGCTGAAGCAGCCAGCCCTGCATCGCACACGCAGGGAACCAAGGTGGAGGCTGGGAATTCAGCGACACTTTGTGCCACAAAGGCTCCCTGCCCATTTATTGTTTAATATTAATTCTGAAGTGTTAAGAACACACCAAGTACCACAAGATCCACAACGAAGTCACTCAGCTCCACCACAGCGATACAGCACGGTTGGGGTCCCTCCCCTCCTTCCCCACGGCACAAGTCAGTGCTGCTCTAGGGATCCATCACACACTCCAGCAAAGCCCAGTTGCTCTTAGACACAGGCAGTGGGTTTCTAACAGAGCACAGTATTTCTCCAAAAGCCTGTAGAGTGGTTGTGTCTGTGTTTCAACAACGCATCTCGAGGTGTCCCCCACCAAATCCCTACATATAGGACACTCATCCCTCCCCTGAGCACTGGGCAAGGGATGGAGCTGCTGCCTGCTGTGGCAGCTCGTGTCTTTGTAGAGTGAAAATACTTCATGGGGTTACACAAATAAACCTTTCCTTCCTCAATCTCACTTTTGAGAGGTGATGGTGAGCAGGCAGTAAAAAAAAACACACACAAAAGATAGACTGCAGCAGCAGCTCTACACCTCTCCCCAGGGAGGGTCGTCCTTAGAGAAGCTGTTCCAGAGAAGCGAATTGACACAGGCAATTACCGGGATGTCCAAAGGAGCTGGTCCAGCGAGTCCCTGCAGCAGCCACGAGCAGACAGCCCTGAAACACAGACACATCTTCACAGGGCCCGTGTTCTGCTGTTCGAGAGCTCACAGCCCAGCTCTCACCAGCACAACAGCCCGTGCCAGGACTGGACAAGGATCCTGGGATCAGTGGATGCCTCGAGACACACACGGATGTTCTGACTGTTCTTCTGGAACCGTGAGAGATGTGCTGAGGGGTTCTGGTGGGATTGATGTGCTGGAGACCCAGTGGGGCCGGGGCACATCCCAAGTGTCAGGCAGGGACACACCACGTACCCCAGCGTGGTTCTGACTCCAAGGAAGCTGCACTTGCACCTGTCAGGGATGCAGGCACAGCTCTTGCATACTTTAACAGACACTCAAATCCTTCCTGGGGGGAGTCACTCATTGCAAAGTCCCCATCCCTTCATGCACAAGATACCTGTCACACCAGCACGGGGAGGGCCAGCCCAGGTGGCCCTTCTAGGCGAAAAACAAGGCTTTTCCTGCTGGAGAGCACCGCAGTGTTTGACCTCGCTTTGTTCTGCTTCCCTTTGCAACTCTCGGCAGTTTTTGGCCACTCTCCAGTTTCTTCAGCCATTTTTCAACTCTCAGTTGAGCAGTGGGCTGGGGCCAGCCCGGCAGCTCCGCAGCCATAAACCTCGGGCTGAGCTGGGAGTGGGGGGAGCGCCCAGCCCTGGGTGCTGCTCGGGGGCCCACAGCAGGCAGGGGGGGGTCCTGTCCCACCCCAGCGCCTGCTCCTCAAGCTTTTGGCAGGGGCACAGCCAACTAATTGCTATTTCCATTCTGGTGGCTGCGCTCTGCAGGCAAAATCGGTTCTGTCTCTATAATGAGTCACTCCTGAATATCAATCCACGCAGGGTAAAATGGAGACAATAGCTGCTTACATGCATAGTGAGTTAATTATGAGCATCTGCTATTAATCTTGCTATCAGACTGCTAATTGCTCCTTCTCCTCCGCAAAGGCGTGCTGGAGGTGAACGGGCTTTGCCGCCCTTCCCTGAGCCCCGACTCGCTCCCACAGAAGATCTGGGGCTCTGCAGCCAGCACACCATCCCCAAGGACAGGGCTGCACCCACACCTGCAGGCACCACCAAAGCGGTTCGGACCCCAGGAAAGGGGATAAGCCTTGGAGAAGGGCGAGCCAGCCACCAACCAACAGCCAACAGAGTGGATGCTGTTCCTCCCCACCGAGGCTGTGGGGCAGATGGGCTCAGCGTGGGACAGGAGCCACCCTGAAGGGTGCCAGGATGAGGGAAGAGCACTGGGAAAGTGGGGGGCAGCCCTCCCCTGCAGCCACCTCCGCAGGGACCGTGTCAGCCTGGAGTCGGGAGCCCTCCGGGGGGAGGCGGGCGTGGAGGGAAGATGTCGAGATGCACTCTCGCAGGTGAGGACTTGACATCTCATGTGTAATGAGGAAAGAAAATGCATCAGGAGCATTTGGGGAAGATGACAGCAGATCAGAACTGCCTCCTTCTCCCACAGATTTATTGTGTCAAGCAGTCACTCAGGGAAGCAGCAGCAGGCACTGTCAGCAGCCTGGGCATGGCAGGCTGGAGAGCCTGGCCCTTTGATCCGGCGGGGGCTCCGCAATGGATTTAGACAAACTCCCGGTGATTGCCTAACAGGAGAGCAGCTCGTATACCTCAATTAGCTGCCGAGCAAGGCAAGAGCCCCAGTTCATCTCATTAAGGAGCTGGCTCGCTTCCTCACAGCGCAGGAACGAAGTGCTGGCGGAGGGCACAGCAGTGGGAGTGATGGGATCAAATGTAGGGGACACTGACCCCCCTGCTCCCAATCCCACATACTCGATGCTTGGGCAGGGAGGAAGCCAAAGCCACTTGTAGCCTCTACAAGGCTTTTCTGGCTGAGAAAGGGGTCGGGGAAGCTCAAACAACAGCTCCTGGAAAGGGATGCTCAGGGCCTCATCAGCATGTGAATAAACGGGAGATTAAATCTGAGCCCGGGTATTCACCATGGGATGTAGGAAATGTTTGCTCCAGTGTTCTGAAAAGCCTGAGACAAAAACAAACCCAACAGCAGTTTCCTCCTTCTTGTCTCTTACCCTCATCCAACCTGGATGGGTGCCCTCTGGTTCCCAGGTCTGGGGCTCTGAGGAACCGGGGGGGTCCCCATGGCCCCTCTGGCCAGGAGCCTCCAGATCCTCATCAGAGGAGCCGAGGCACCAGGCTGAAAGCTTTGCCACCAAAAGCAGAGCTCAAGGTGCCCTCCAGACCGCGATGCCAGCTCCCTCCCTCCCTCCAGCAGCGCTGCCCATGGCCTGGATGCAGCCAAGCCTCTCCATCCGTTCATCCAGCGCTCCCACACCGGGTCAAGCCCTGCGGCCTGAAGCCTCACCAGCCGCACACTGCAGAGCTCCGCCGCAGCCAGCCAGCAGCAGCCTGAAAAGGGAGGGAATTCAGGATATTTTAAGACGCTTGGAAATCTTCCGTATCGATTTCCCCGTCTCAGTAATTAGATGTAGCGATTAGACTCCCTTTCACTACACGGCGGGGCGGCTCCGAGCGGCGCTTCCCGGCAGTGTTTACATCGGGGATGCTCACGCAACCTCATCCTCATGCACAGCCAACAGCCCAGCTGTGTGACCGGAGACACCTCCCCGCGAATCTGGCACCGGGATGCCATATACATAATATATAACAACCATGTTTATCAGACGATAACACATCGCAGCTGCTGGTAAACGAGCGCGCGAGCCTTGAACTGCACGGAAACTTCATGTATTATTTAAAATACTTTCCCATGAATCCTGTCAAATCAAACCCAGGCTGTGCCCATGAGGCCCGTGGCTGGGTACTGCGGCGCTGCCTTGCAATGCTGATGCCTGGCAATGCTGATGCCTGGCGTGGTGCCGCCGGCAGCGCCGAGCCCCTGCCTGCCTCAGCCGGGAAGCTGGCACCCCACTGATTCCATCCCTTCCTCTGGAGAATTCTGCCAGGCATCTCCATTCGTCTGCCTGTGCAGCAGTCCGCCCACATCCGCCGACTCACAGGTGCTCTACACACCCAGCACACACCGAACCAGCCCCATCTCAAGTTGCTTCTGCCTCGTTCGCTGCAGGAAACCCCGCGCCACCGGAGCTCCTGCAGGCAGAACATCCCTCCATCTGCCTTGCGTGGATGAGGATTTTACACCGGCTCCTCCCCAAGAGCTGCAACAGGCACAGGCACTATCGATCCCTGCTAATGCCCCAGTGAGTGCAGCCGTGTTTGCTCAGGGCTGGGATAATTTGGAGATTGTGCTGTAATGAACAGATGATGTATATGTTACAATACACGGAACAAGGCAAACCATGGAGGCCTCAGCCAGGTAAATTGGAAATATTTCTCTCCGTGGATGTTCACAGCTCCCCAGCAGAAGGGCAGGCCAAGACATGAAGCCTCGGGATTCGATCCCCTGGAATGCTCAGCAGGGTGATGGGGCAGGGAGAGAGATCATAGTTTTGTTTAGGATGGAAAAGCTCTCTAAGATCATCAAACCCAACCATGATCTCAGCACTGCCCAGGCCATCACTGAACCATGTCCCTAATGCCACATCTACATGGCTTTTAAATCCCCCCAGGGATGGGGATCCCCACCACTTCCCTGGGCAGCCTGTGCAAGGGCTGGACAATCCTTTCAGTGAAGAAATTGCTCCCAATATCCAGTCTCCCCTGGCACAACTTGTGGCCATTTCCTCTGGTCCTATTGCTTGCTACATGGGAGAAGACAATGACCCCCACCCGGCTACACCCTCCTTTCAGGTAGTAAATGTAAACGGCCAAAGAGGCAGCAGAGAAGGATCTCTAAGAGCAGTGTTAAGCCAATTTGCCCCCCAAATCCCACCAAACTCTGCCACGGAGGAAAGCAGCTCAAGGAAAGCATCTGTGCTCTGCCAGGCAGCTCAGCTGCCTTTTGCCCTCGGACACTGCCTGCATTGGGTTCCTCCCTGGATTTTAGGGCTGGAGCAACCCTGTGTGAGCTTTAGCTCAGCAGAGGAACAAAAGACAAATTGTTTAATGTGTGCTAAATCCAGGTTCCAGCTTCACCACTTCCTTTTGTCTGCTCTCCTCTCAGTATTTCCTGGTGCCCCAGATAAGAATGAATGTGATGCTGTCATTAAAGTCCCTCTCTATATCAGGTCGAGGTGGTTTGCCCCACTATCTGCGGTTTTAAAGGTTTTTCAAATCCAGGCTTGCTTTTTTACCAGGCCAATAAAACAAACCTGTGTGCCAAGCTGGAATAATCCATCTTCAACTGCAACTGAGACAGAGGCTGCTGCCAGGGCCAGCAGGAGGGAAGGATCTCTCTGCCAAGCTGCATCTCTGCTCCCCACCTCCACTTTTCCACCCACAGATGATGACGTTCAAGTGCTTCCCCAGGAGCAGAAGCTCCATCCCTCCCTGTCTGCCCGTTGCTCCCGCATTCCCTGCAGCAGCATCCGCAGGGTGCAGCCAAGGATGGATTAACTCCAACCCCCCCTTAGCATCGTGGCCAATTGTCCCACTGCCCAACAGGATGCTGCTGCCTCACCCCAGTGCCCAACCAGGGCTCGTGTCCATCCTGACTCCTTATTCCCTTATTTCTTATTCAGCCACCCACGACAGCCTGGGAGAAGCAGCCAAGGGACCTTTTTTGTTTGGGGAAATAAAAACTGCCATAAATCTATGTAGTTAAAGGATTTCTCACCAGAAAAGAGCCCCTGGAGACTCCCATTTTCTGAGAGTGAATCTCACACCTAATCGCAAAGTGCTGCTATTTACCGTATCTGCGAGGAAGCAGCAGCTCCGTCCCGCCTTTCCCAACGTCTCTTTACCAAATCCATTTGCAAGTCTAAAATTTAATCAGTCAGGTTTCATCTTAGAGGCATTAACATTCCAATGGGACTCACTCTCAGCGATGGAGCCAGAGTAAACCGAGGCATTAATACTGGGCAGCTCCAAGTTGGGGTGCAGTGAGTTACTCAGCCACAACCCTGGAGCAAGGAAGGGGGTGGGAAGGGCAGGACCCTCCAAAATCTGATGGGCATGGGCAACACAGTGGAGGTGACACGGGATCAGCCCCAGCCTTCCCCACAAGGGACCCCAGCAAGAGGTTGGTGACAATTAAATCACTAGTCCACACACCATCTTAGAGCCATCCTAAAAAAAAGCCATTGCTTTTGAATAAACCACCGAGACTCCAAGGAAATGCACTCAGCGGGGATGGAAAGGAGCTGTTCCCAGCAGCATGCTGGCAGCATGTGCCTCAGGGGAGGGATTCGTTAGCCAGTGCTCATAAAGCAAGTTTTATGGGCTGCCCTGCTCATTGGGATGGACGGCAGGGCCGCACTTGACCTCGGGGGGAAGAGGAGACAGACGATGACAGGAGCCAACGGTATTTTATACCAACCAGATTAACAGGCCCTGCAGAGCAGCTGAGCTGTGCTGCCCACAGGGCAGACGTAACTCGGAGGGACATGCCAATGCTGCAGCTGCAGCAAAAGCAGGGGGACTGCATCTTTTGGGGAATTTCACGGGATTTGGGTGCACAGGCACTCAGCAGCTCTGCAGACAGCCCTGGCGGCTGCCTCAGCTCAACAGGCACAGAGCAGTGCTGCACACCTCTCTCTGACTCTGGCCTTGACAGATTTTAATTATTTGCACCACTTTCTCTCGTATCTCATTAAATTTGCTCTGGTGCTTCTCAGTGGCACCTGAGGCAGGAGCTGATGGCACTTAGGACCTGCCAGGGCTGGGGTTGCTGAGTGGGGCCTCCAGCTCTGCCCCACACCAGGGCCATCAAAGACATACTGAACTGGCAGCTGGGTTGGGGAGGGAATTACAAAGCTCTTGGAAGTGTCTGGTGTGGGCAAAAGTGACACCTAGTTCATCTATGCTGCAGCTCAGGAAGGGCAAACATGTGCCTGGCTGTGCAGGCAGGGATGCTCCATCCAGCACGGCTGGGTATGGGTCCCTCAGCAGCCTCTCCCCTCTGGAAATAACCTTTGCTGGGCTTTATTAGGAGCCATAAAAAGCAGGAGAGGGAGTGTGAGTGAAGAAAGGCGAGAGACATTACGTGTCGTGCTGTGAGAGCCTGCGATGGCTTCAGTGCCAATAAATAAATAACGGAAGAAATATTCCCCCAGGTCCCTCTGACATATCTAATTGATATCACCAGGGATCTTCCATGAAGCAAACAGGAATCTAATCTATGGCCTTGTACAGCTGAATGGAAGCAGCAGGGTTGTTGCTGCAGAGCCTCCTTCTCCTGACAGGGAAGCGGAAACTAATTCCAGGCAGTCGAGTATCCCAAAAACAGAGGGCCTGCAGAAGCAGTGGCTGCACTGGCCTTGGAAAGGAGCTCCACTGTATTCCCCAGGAATTTTCCAGGGATTTCCCAGGGGAAAGAAATGAAACACAGGGCTGAGGAGGAGGTGGTACCACAGTGGAGTTTTCCAGCTGCCCCCCAAAACTGCTGGCAGCAACATGAGCAGACAGTCTGCTGAAGGCTGGCTCCCATCTGGCGTGGCATCCAGTGCCACTCTGGCACTGTGCCTCCACTGAGATGCCCTGAGTCACCTCGGCTGCCACCTCCCACTTTCTGTGTTTAATTAACTCCCCCCCTGATGTAGGTAATGGAGCTCCCGAGCTCCTAAACAAAGATTTAATCAGCCCTGACTCTGCACTGGCAGCATCCAGCTCCCTTTGCTAGATTGGTGTGAAATCCAGGGCACAGCCAGCCCATGACAGCATCCTCACTGCTAATGGCAGCCAGCATCCCGTGTGTCCCTGGATAGTCCAGCTCCGAGTCCTCTGGACTCTTCTCCACACATCAAAGAGTCGCCCGGGTCATTGATTTTTAGCGTCATGCAAATGGAGCCAGCAGGGAGCTGGCAGCTCCAGCGCATTATTATTTAGGATGGATAAACTCTTATCCTGAGTTCCCAGCACCTCGCCGAGGCCAGGGGAGGGTTTCTGATTTATCGTGATTGTTTTCAGTCCTGTGGAGGAACGGCAGCAGCAAGTGGAGGGGAGGGGAGAGGGCACAACCACTTCCATCACAGGGCCCTGGCAGCACAAGGGCACACAGAGGAGCATCGGCCCCGCTCCCTGCGAAGGGCAGAGCTTGCGACCTCTATCGTGGGCTTTGCGGGGAACACTGACTCCACTGGAGACGGGCACCAAGGCAGCACCTGACCCGTGGCCACTGCAGCATGGGGAGCAGCCACACAGATGTGCAAACCTCCCAGCCCAGCAGCAGCCGCCCCTCCCCAAAGCACTGACACGCACGGACCGCACCAGGAGTCACTGCCGAGTTCAGACGCATCTCCTCCAGTGACGGACGGTGAACAAGATGCTGATCTATGGGCAGAAAACAGCCATCCACAGCCCCCCAGAGCCCTGTCCCACCCCCAGCCCCCTCTGCCCCCGCCAGCAGCTCCTTCCCGACCCAGATGGATTGGCTGCCGGCAAACCGCAATAGCTTTGCAGAAAACCATCTTAATAAGTGCATCTCCCAGCCAGGGGTGAGAAGCAGCAGCTGAAGCGCCGGCGTGGATGTCAAGTTACAAATGAGACATCCAACTGCTTCATTTATTAGAGGGAATCAATTCGACTTTTCATATTCACCAGGAGTTTGAGGCAGGAAGGACCCTATCAGCCGCCGGCGCTCAACCCCTGCGCTCCGGCTCGATGCAGCACACGGGGGGAACGAGGCAATGAGGAATGTGTGGCTGCATGGCACTGCTGCAACACACCAGCGCTGATCTCCAGGCCCAGGAAGGGACGGTGGGGAGAGAATCCTCATCGCCCCAGCTCTACTGGGGGCAGCTCCAGGGAATGGCAGGCAGACGATGGGCTGTTTCATGAGGATGCAGCTGCCTTCGCAGTGGGGAGCGTGGCTCTGCCCTTTGGATGAAGTCAGTGGGCTCTGTGTGTGTGTGTGTGTGTGTGCACATGGTTTAATTCTCCAAGAGCTGTAATTGCCACTGTACAAAAATATTTTAAGTCACTGGAAGCAATTTAATGATAATAAAAATTAAAAAAAAAAAACAGACCAAAAAACACAACAGGAAATGAAGCAGCTGCCATCCTCGATTTTCAGGCTTCTTTATCACGCAGAAGTGCCTGTTCATTTCTCCACAGACACTTAATGCATCTGCAACTGCCACAGAGAGGCCTCCTCATCCTGCTCTGCACCCCACACTCACAGGGGTGAGGGCAAGAACCACCACCAAGGCCATGCCAAGTGGCATCAGGAAAGGCCACACTGCTGGAGAGCAGTGCCACATCTCACTGTGGCATTCACCCAGCACACTGGCCATTAGGCTGCTGTCATGTCCTCTCCCTGACACTTGGAACAAGCAAAGGGAAGAGCAAACACAGAGCTAAATTAATCCTGATGACAAAGATAATGACAAGATCAGGAAATGATGCAAAATGAATCCATTAGAACACAGCACTGCCAGCCCCCCAGCCTCCTCTGGAGCTGTGGGAAGCTGGATGAGCACAATGCTCCCACTGGGGTATGGCCTGGCCCAAACACACACAGTGCAGAGTTTTAGGGATTTCACAAAGCTTTGGGGATTTCAGAGTTTCACTCTTGGGTTTTCCAACCCCTGATTCCACATGCTTGCAGCGATCTGCAGAGCAAATGCAGAGCACACGCCTGCCTCACTGGTACCACTTCCCAAATGAAGAATGGACAGCATTTAGGAACTCTTGGCCTCTTTTCAATCCCTTCAAACACTAGCTGATTAATCCTCACAGCCAGAGCTCGGGCAGCTCCTTGTCACAAGCGATGTCACCGGTGTGTGTGGCCCTTCACCGTGACCTGATGGGTTTGAGTGAATTCCTTTGCTGCTCACAGTTGCTCAATGGACCTCTAAGTGAACTCATTGTGTCTCTGTCCTGTTCAGGACCACACCTGGCTCCCTGGGCAGGCAGGGCTGGTGCCAGAGCTCCAGCAGTTCTTGCTGCCCAAGCCCTCCAGGACAGGACTGCAGGAGCCTTTGGGATGCAGGAGCACAGCCCAGACATGCACAGGCAGCTCCCAATTTTCTGGGAGGACGATGGAAGCGTATCTGCCAGTTGTGCTGTGGAGCACAGTCGTGCTGCTTGTCCCTGCCTGTGGCTCCCTCTGCCAGCTCCTGCCACTTCAGTGTCCCATCCAGGGCCACAGAGGAGCACGAGGAGGGTTTTGGGGCCCCTTCCTGCCAGTGCCACGCTGGCACTTGTCAGGGCCAGGCAATGGCGACACTGTTATTATACATGGCCTCAAAGCCCATTCAAGGCACTGGAAGATGAATTATGTTTCATTTATATCAAAGAAGCAATCTCAGAGCCCATTTGTGATCAAATTTGCTGTCAGAGAAACTTTGCTTTATCTCATTACATCTGATATCTCTTGGCTTCTTGTCCTTGAGACTATTAAAGTTTAATGTCAAATTCGAGATGAAATGGAATCGTTGCTGTATCATCTCATCAGGACCTGGTGCACCCCGTCCATCCTCACCATCCTGACAACTCATTACGCCGGGGCAGCTGGGGGAGAGGAGGAGGAGGAGGGAGGAAGGCACTGTGGGTGCAAGGGAGGGTAGGAAAAGCACCAACCTGCACCCAAGGAGCTGCTTCCTCACAGTACCTGACACAGCAGGGGGAGCTTGGGGAGCCAGGGGCTGAGCAATGGCGAGGGCTGGCACAGCCACCACCCGACCATGCCACTGCTGCTGGGAGCTCAGAGCCACGGATCAGGCAATCTCGGGCCTGGAAACCATCAAACACGCTGCACTTTGGTCCTTTGGAGAACGAGCCAGGCCCACAGCGCAGGGAGGGGTTTGAAATGCAGAGCCAGGCTGGGAAACAGATTTCTTTGAGGTGAAACATCCTCTCGGAATCATTTAGTCTCTCTGCAATCCTGCTTCCTGCAAAGACTAAACACCTTTGATGGTCGGCTTTAGTGGCCTCCCAGGAGACTTCCCTGGAGCCAGCTCGTTGAACCTCCCCAATACGCTGTGCAGAGGGGTCTGCCAGGTCCAGATTAAAGTCAGTCCTCCTGGACCGCTCCACGAAAGCATCCAGAGGCAAACACATCGTGATTTTTCAGCTCTCCAGGAAAACAACTCCCAGGTGCTGCTTTTTCCACCCCTCGCAACACAGACAATGGGGCTCCTGCCAGCACCAAGAAAAAGGGCAGGAGCAGAGTGGGATGTGGGGAGTGCAGCAGCACAGGGAGGGATGGGGAGAAGCAGTGACTCCCCAGCTCCCCCAGACCCCGCAGCTCTCGGCACGGGGACACCAGCTCAGGGCAGAGCACACAGTCAGGGGAGAAGACTCAGGGAAGAGGCAGCATTTCCCTGGGAAATCTGCTTCTGAGAAGGAGTTATTATCCATAGCAGGAGAAAAAAGGAAAAATACGAACAGAAACTTCCCGACAGTCACTGGCACAAAGTCAAAGCCCACTGCAAAAGCCGGGGAGAATCACAGAGCCGTGACAGGGCGAGTTCTCCAGGTACCCTCTCGTTTTCAGGTGCCCAACCTTCGGCTCTCTGGCTGGGAATTTCAAAGCAGCCAAGGGACGCAGAGGCACAATTCCTGCCTCATTGCAAAAGTCTCAAGGAGTTCAGTCTCTGCAGATTAACAAAAGGAAGGTGATGAGGTGACTTGATCAAAGTCTTTAAATACCTACACAGAGAACAAAAAAAAAATAAAAATTGATAATAGAGGGCTCTTCAGTCTAACAACAAAGGTGGAAAAAAAACCTGTGGCTGGGAGCGGGAGCCAGACAAGCACAGCCCAGACATCAGGCACAGGCTGAGGGGGATAAAACATCGGGAGCTGAGCAAGAGATTTTGGCACTGGGGATGTTGTAACCCCGACAGGGGTTTTGGGTAGGACATCTCCCCTGCTAAAGGAAAAGCACATCAGGGAACTCCTCCAGTCCCTGTTACACAGGATAGACAGTCAAAAGCAACCACTCTCCAGTTGTATAATTTATGGGAGAAGCTATTCCTTGTAAAGTACTGGCTGACTAGAAGCCCTGGGTACATAAATCAGGGCACCTCTGTCCCCATAGCTTCAGGCGGTGACAGAAGCCCTTCCCACAGCCCAGCGAGCCAGGACAGACCGAGGGGCGGCGTGGCTGGAAGTGACCCCAGCCCCAGGGTGGTGAATCAGCCCAGACACCCCCTGGTGCCCCGCAGCCGCCGGCCTTGGCATGGAGCTTGCTGTGATTTGTGTCTCGGGGCTCAAACCATTCACCCCACGTTCTGCCGGCAATTCCAGGCGCTGAGCAAGGCAGGAGAGAGGCGAGGAGCCCCAGCTCCGGCAGCATCTGGCCAAGCGCACATTCCCCTGGAGCATCAGGGGCTGCGTGGAGGTGGATGTGTGTTTAACCATCACCAGCGCGAGCGAATACACGCCCAAGCTTTGCCTTCCAAGAGGCAGCGAGGCCCCATTTGCATCAGTAATTTAACAGAGACATAAGCGATCCATCCCGCGGGCGGAATTCCCCGAGGGAGCAGCAGCACGATCATCGCATCACGCTAAGACCTGGATCCTACAGGCACCCGACACTCAGCGCGGCCCCTGCAGGGATTACCGCGGGAGCACCCAGGGCAAAAACTGCCAGGGATAAACACAAACTCCTTTCTTCAAAGCGTCAAAGCGGCTTTTCCAGCCTGGGCTAAACTTCTGGCATCAATAGCCGCTAAACACATCATCATCCACACTTAAAAGAATCAACAGCAGCCTTCATTAGGGCAGCAGGCAGGGGCCAGGGCTCTGCTTTTGTGCTTTTCTGGGTTTAATGGGTTAGTTATGGCACTTTCAAAATGAATGAACTCCGAGCCCAGAGCCCCCAGCTCAATTGTCAGTTATTGCTGGCAGTTTATCAGCATTAACTGATTAGGCTCAGGATGATGGATGCCCCTGCCTGCGCCTGGTGCGGGCCGAGGAGCAGCCGCCTCTCCCTCGGTTCCTCTGTCACCCCGCAGTAATTGCCGGCTCTAATTCTCCCCACCACCACCTCCAGCAGCAGCTTTTGTTTTCATCCTCTCGCAATCACAGAGAAGTCATAATAATAAAATAAAATTCAAATGAGAGGGAAGCTCAACCCCGGCAGAATTTAATTGATGATCATTACACTCTGGAATCTAAACTCTTTTAATTTCATTGTGTTTCACGGAGATGAATTATAAAATTACGGCTGGCCAATTACTTGATCCTGCCTTGGCTTTGTGTGCCTCCCCACTCCTCTTGCCCCTCCAAACACCCAGCTCTTTCCTTCGGGAAGGATTGGTAGAAGAGGGGAAACACTGTCCTTTATCCCTAGAACACCTTTCCATTAGGGAAAGGCACTGGAGGGAGGGGGGAAAAAGGAGAGCTGAGATGTTTAATCCATCGCCTCCCAGCTCTGCCTCGGTGCCAGCAGGGAAGGAGCATCCTGAGGATGCCTAGGGATGCCAGCTCCAGCCTCTGCCTCCCAGAGGGGGCTCTGGGGCAGGATCGGTGGGCACTGGTCTTGCAGGGAACTCACAATGGTCTTTCGAAGGGCTGCCACAGAGAGAGATTTGGAGAATCAAGGCCACCCTCGGTGTGACATGACACAGGAGCCCCATGTGCCCACAGCCCTCCCTGAGGGCCGGGCACCCTCTCAGGTCTCACCCACTGGCTGCAGGCACCTCAGAACCCACTGGCACAGCCCTGGAATCTCAGTCAGGGAAGCGTTCAGGGAGCCTGTTCCTCCGGGTTCTCAAAGGCTCCATGCCTTAAATTCCTCCTTGTTTTGCTTCACTCGCTGCCAGGATGTTGCTGTGAGCGGAGCTTTGCCTGCTGTAGGAAGGGAGCGAGACGTGCAGACACCGGCGGTGCTGCTCAGACTCGCAGGTCTCTCCCACGCTGTCTGCTCCTCTCGGAGCTCACACCTCCTCCTCAGCACTGCCACGCAGCCCCGACGCCCCCAGCCCAGCTTTGCCACAGCCCAGCACAGCCCAGCGCCCACTGGGAAAAGGACGAAACCGAAAACACTTCACCCCACACCCCAGCTCTGCCTCTCACTGGAAGCAAAGCGCTCTCCGCCACCCTGCACCACAAAAACCCAGGCACAACTCAACAGCTCGTTTAGAAAATCAAACCAAACAGTGGTTGACAAGTGCTGCTACACCAGAAGCAGTATCAGAGCAGCCTGGCAGTGCCTGCACCATGGGAGTTCAACACAAACTTATCTCCCGGACCTGCTTCCAGTGGGGTTCATTATGGAGCTGCCTCCTCTTTTGGGTTGAGTTTGGGTTTTTTCCCCTAGGACTGAATGAGAAAATAAAGCCTTTTGCAAAACGTCACTGGAAGAAAAATATAGGCCACCACCAGAGCCCTGCCAAATAAATAAATAAGTGGAAAGTGATAAATTTTGGCTGTCTTATAAAGACAGACCAGCATTGCTTATCGGCCACGATGTGACCAGATAGCTGCCTCAGAAAACAGGCGCTGGGCCTTGGGTAATAAATGAAAGCAATAAAGGCAAAGTGCCTCCTCTGAGCTATAATTGAGCCCCGCGGCAACAGCAGGAGCCGTTCCCTCTGCAGGGGCTGCAGAGTGGGGAGCTCCCCGGGGAGGGCTACGGGGACCGGGGTGCCCAGTGTCCCTCCACAGAGGATGTTCCTGCCCAAGTACCATTCCCAGCAGCGAAGGCTTCTCCTGCTGCCACCCAGGCCCACAACAGAGAGCAGGAGGGAGCCCAGGGCTATGCATCTCCTGATAAACATCCTCGGAGCAGTTTGCCTTAAAGAGGTGTCTATTTAGCACAATTTCCGTCACAAGCGGCTGCTTTGCATTTCTTCTGCCTTTATTAAAACTGATTTTCTATTTGCTCCACACAAGCCGATCTGATTACATTTCCATTTTCCTCTGAAGAGAGGGTCTTGCTCTCCTAAAGCAGAATGGAGATGGGGCTTGCCCCCCCCTCCCACCTCCCACTCAAGGGCTCTTCTGGCAGGGAGCAGGGACGAGGACCAGCTTCCAGTGCTGGGGCTGCGAGGAGCTCTGCTCTGCAGCATCCTGCATCTGTTTCCATGGGGACACAGAGGCAGCTATTCAGCAGGCCTGGTCCTGCCTGTGCCTGTAGAAATACCAGCCAGGAGCCATTTCGGCCAAGAAGGTGGGTTTGGCACACAGGTGAATCCAGGTAGGAGCCAGTAGTGATGCCTGTCCTGGCACTGTGCCCCTTGGGCTGGCAGCTGGAGCATCTGCACATCCATGGGCTCACCCACCCTGGGATGCAGGTAGGCACCACCAGCCTTCCTGCACAGAGGCTCCTCCTCCTTCCCTCTTCCTGCTGCCCATATTGCATCTCCATAGGATGTCTCCTAAACTCATCTCCCCTGTGTCCTGAGGGGGTACTTGGGTCTGGCATCAGAGGGAAAGATGCTGGAAAAGCAGGTGCTGATAAATAGGTCGGCAATTCATCCCCCAGCACGGCCCGGCGGGGCTGGCACTGTCCCGGCAGCACCACAAGGGACATTCAAAGCCACAGCCAAGCACAGGAGCCCTCCTGCTGCAGTGAGAGCATGGGCCAGCAGCAAGGGCTGGCCATCGCTGTGGCATCCAAACCCACTTACAGCGATTAAAAAGCAATAAGAAGTTCCCACTTTGGATAGAGATTTTTAAAATTTCTTTAATTAGGAAGCACCCATTAATGTCACTGCCTTCTAAAAGGCTCCAGACTTTTTCCCCATCTTTCCCTTGCACTCCTCACCAACCTTGTGGAAAGCCATTACCAGGAAGCAGCTTTGAAGTCCCAACTTTATTAAGATTGATTCTGCCTGCCTCCGGTTTTGACAAGTCCAAAGCAAACATGCAGGGCCACGGGGAGATTTGGTAATAATTACCATCTTTAATTACTACTAAAACATCAATTGCTCTTGTTCAATTAGTATCAGAGATCCAGGCATGGCAAATTTTGTAGCACAAAATAAGCTGAAAATTGATTTCCGAGCACTTAGTGCAGATCCCAAATTGCAAACCTGATAAGGGGCCTGGCAGAGCACAGGCACTGGCAGGGAGGGATCTCACCGACAGAACGGCTCCAGAGGAAGATTAATAACTTGGAAACTTGTGTCGTGTACATCGAGTAGGAGCCGCTCATTAGGGGAGTGGAAGGGAGGGGACAGTGCATTGACAAGGACAGAGGCAATTTAAACCACAGGTGATGCCATGGCTGCCAAGGGGGCACAGCAACCCCCCTCTGACCAATGCAGTGCCACCCACCATGGTCATTAGGACCATTCAGGTCAGAAAAGACCTTCGGGATCATCAAGTTCAACCTTGGACCAGTCCTCACCTCGTCACCTAGAGCAGAGCACTGAGTGCCACATCCAGTGGTTCCTTGCCTCCAGGGATGGCAATACCACTGCCCCTCCCAATGCCTGACAACCCTTTTCATGAAGACATTCCTCCTGATGTCCAACCTGAATCTGCTTCCATGAAAAGCACTGTCAGCTCCTGGAGGACCCACAGCCAGAGCCCCCCACGCTGCCAAGGATTGTCCCTCTGAGAGGGAATTGCTCCAGCCCCTTCCCATGGATGCTCCCTGCCCAAAGCCCAACCAGGACACCCCCATGGCCCTTGTTGTCAGTAAAGATGAACTATTCACACCAGAACATTCCAAAACTCCACTCCAACATTACAGATTCACAAACAGCCAATGTTTCCCCTTCCATTCCCAGCCAGGAAGAGGAGGAGGAGGAGGAGGAGGAGGAGGAGGAGGAAGGTCCAGTTTCCTGGGTCCAGCATCCCAAGGAGGAGGGAGCAGCTAATTGCCTCGGAGATGGGCAGAGCTATTTGCATAATGAAGTGTGGAAGGGATGTTTAGCTCATGTATATTTTAGAAGGTTTATCTTTCATTTTATTTCGCTTAAGAAGGGCACGTCACTCAAAGCCGGCGGTCATTTATAAAGACATTTCCACTGTGCCAGTGTGGAGCTGTCTCCAGGCCTAAGTGGCTGCTCTGACCAGCCCCGAATACTAATGGGAACAGCTCCAACACACGAGTGAGGGATGAGGCAGCTGTCTCCAGTGAGCTCCCTTTCTGCTATTCCCATGTGCAGTTTTGTGGAGAAAAAAATCTCCAGCTTCCCCCTGGTGAGTAGCAGGTTTCTCTCTTCAGCCTCCTGGGCACCATCCCCGCGAGAGAAACACCAAGACTGAAGTACCAAGTGCCTGTAAAACCCCACAGGCAGGTGGTGTCTGAGGAGAGCTTTGAGCCAAGGCTGCCTGCGGACTTGATGCACTTTAGAAAGACTGCCTTTGCTGTAAGCAGTGAGCCAAGTGAGTTCTGGGGACGCCCTCCAGCCTGTATCTGATGTGCCCAACACCCCAGTGCACAGCTGGGCAGGGGGCTGGGACTCTGCAGTACCCCCAGGATCACCAGGCTGCCAAGCAGGAGCCAGCTAGCACTGACTGGGACCCAGCACAGCATCTCTGACCAGCTGGCTTTTCTTTAGCACCAGAGCCCTGCAGCACCTCATTGACTGACCAACACCCTCCCCAAAACTCCTTGTGACCCATCACCTCCCCACACCCCAAAGACAGAGCTCTCTCTTGCCACCCCCTTGAGCCACTCAGGCAAATGACTGGAAAGTCATGCAGAGGGAGCAGCTGCCCACTTGCTTGACATATTTCCTCCTCTCTTTCATCTGCTCTCCCTTCCATCCTCCCTCCCACACTGCTTCCCCTCCCACACCTGCCCACGGCTCAAAAGGAGAAGCTCAGCTCAAGCGCTGAAAGCCAGAAATCCACTGTGTGCTTTTGTCCCTGTTACAGGTGGCCCGGGAGACCTTTTGCACATTGTCCTTACTCCCACACAACACAGCCCCTGTGGTTCCTCCCACACTCCCTGGAAGCCTCTTGCAGCTACCCATGGGCTGTGCCAGGGTGTGATGACGTGTGGCAGCACCACGTCAGTCCTCAGCAGCCCGAGGTGGCCCAACACAGCCAGGCAGAGACCATTTAAACACACGGATACAGAGCAGGCTTTTTTTCAGCTTGGAACTATTTCATGGAGACTCCACTGCAGCTCGGAAACAGACCATTCCCACCCAGGGAGTGCCCACACTCAAGGGCTCCACCTCCCCCTTGCTAAAACAGACACAATTTTCTTCTTACACAGAATTTCCACGTGCTGACATACAACTTGCCTGGGACTCCTGCAAGGCGAGTATTTGCAAAAGCAGCACAGATTCCACACACCTCAAATCCTGCTCCCCCGAGCTGGGAGGGGCCACCCCTATGCAGAGGCTCTGGATCAGCCCAGTTATGCCCTGACACCCTGGTTCTAAGCAGAGAACCCAGCTCAGATGGGGCTGGCTCCCACTTGAGAGCTCTTCCTTGAGCTGGCGAACCTGGCACGCACAGGTGTGCACCTGAGCTGGAGAGAGGGCTCCAAACTAATTAGCACACGCACAGCCACTCATTACTAGTATTACTATGACATTATTAATTTCCCCACCTCTCATCTGCAGCTTTTCGGTGGCTTCATTTCAATCTGCTTTAGCATCAGGAGATGGAAATTAAACCCGAGCGTTTATCCCAGAGTCACGCAGCCCTTCCCCTCCTCCTCCCATTCCCCATGTGCCACAGGCTCCCAGTGCTCCCAGTCCAGCTCCTCAGCTCCAGTTCACCCCATAAATGGGGATTCAGTAACTCCAGGGCAGCAGCCAAGCAGGGACACAGGATGCAGCAGCTGAGATCTACTTGTTGGGAGTCATTAGCTACTCTGGGCGATCAATCTATTACCATAAACTTAAGCTTCCAGATTCTTTCATTTTAAATGAATTTTCACATCGTATTTCCAAACGAGCTCTGCCTCCAGTCAGCTCCCCTTTATCTAATAAAGCTATGCAAATATTTTGTTATATTTCAATGAAATATGTCGAAAACTATTACCCAGTGCATTATCTCAGCATCAGCAGGGAGGCTCTGGTCCCTGCCACGGGCAGGCTGTCACTCATCAGGGCCTGAGGTGACAGAGGATGAGTGTCCCTTGCCCCGCTGCCACCTCTGCGAAGGTCACCTGAGGCAGGTAGTGCTGCAAAAGGGATGTGATGCCATTGAGCACGTGCTGCCCTGCTCTCCCAGGACACAGGATGAGAGGAGGTGGCAGCTGTCCTGGCACCCAGCCATGCCCAGACCAGCCAAAGGGCTGAAATACTTGGATAAACACCTTGCCGCCTTTGATTTGCAGCAGGTACTGTTCTTTCAGCCCTCCCCTCCCTCCCTTCGACTTGTTATTGCCAAAGGACACGATGTGCCCACCCTCCCCCCTTCCCCAGCCCCCTCTCCTGATCTCTAGAACTTGCTTTTATAGATTTATTTTTTTTAAAAGCACTTTTATATTTTTAATTGGTATTCTGCAAGCTCAGAGCGTTCCCCAAGGAGCTGGGATGTTTGTCTTCAAAAAAGCCTTTCTTTTCCCAACAAATTTTTTAAAGTACAAATTTTGCTGGCACGGATGAATGAGCTGCCACGTGCCCCCCGCGACCTGCCCGCAGACGAGGCGGCTTCTCCCACTCCCAGGCTCCGGTGAGAGGGGGAGGAGAGGCAGGGCAGCAATGCAACATCTTCCCAGCAGCAAAGCCCCAGCCTCTGCCCTCCCCAAACCCCCGGGAAGCTCCTGGCAGTTCCAGGGGTATGGATCCCAGCTCGGGAGCAGCCATCACTCCCCTGGCTCCTGCTCTCCTGTGCTGGCACCAAAATTAAATAACTGCAACTCCCTTTTTATTCTCCATTTGACAGTAACGTATTGCAAATGCAGCTGGTTTTGACATCCTAATATTCAAGCTTGTATCCCTTGGGATAAACACGTCATCTGTTATCTGAGCAAATGATTTGTACCGGGACAGCAGGGAGCAGGGAAGCAGAGCAGGCAGGCAGGGCAGGGACGGGGCAGAGATCAGTGCCCGGCCCAGCCATGAACCTGCCCAGGGCTGGGGACGTGTGTCCTCCACTGCCAGGGAAGGATGTCCCCGTGCCCCGAGCACGGGGTTAACTGGCTTTTATCACAGCCCCGTGGGCCACATCCCTCCCAGGGAAACACTGACAGGCCGGTGCACAGGGCACGGCTGAGCGCCCACGGGGCGGCTGCTGTGATTAGCAGGATGATGGCACTGCTGCCATCAGCAGGGTGATGGCACTGCTGCCCCTGTCCCTGCCCGAGCGCTGCCTGCCTGCCTGTGATCTGCTGGGAAGGCAGCCAGGGCATCCTTGGTACCACACAGAGCCCCACGATGATGAGCCCACACCAGCGCCTGAATATTGCCCTGTCCAGCCATCCAAGGGCTTGGGTTTCCCTGAGGTCCCTGCCGGTGGCATGGCCAGATCCTCCACCCGGCCACAATGTGTCAGGCACCAGGCTGATCTCATTGGGCAGGTTCTCAAACGTTCGTTTCCTTTTAGCGATGAGCCAATTACAAGGATCTCAGATACCGAAAAAGAAAGGCAGAGCGCGACTAAATCCCTTGTGAAGTGCTGTGACCTGTATGAGAAAACAATGGAAAAGCAAAGGGATCCATCTGTCCTATCTGATGGAGCCTGGGCTGGGAGCCTGGAGCAGAGGGTGGCTCGTAGTTGGTCGCACCTCACCCTCCCCAGGCCACACCCAGGGCTGGGCAGCAGCGGGTCCTTGTCTCAGGGCAGCTGGGAGCACTGGGAACTCCAGCTGAGGGTTTTCCTGTGCGTGTTTCCTTTCAGACGGTAACAGCTCTATCCATTCACCGCTGCTTCCCATGGAGAGGTTTGCAGGGCTTAGGCGATATCAAAACCCCATTGATTGTTTTGCTCTGTGTTTAAGGAATAAAAGTGGTGGAGCTTTCCCAGAAATCCTTTGAGCAGCAAGACACAACTGCGGCTTGGGGCTGAGTGCAGAGCAAACGTAGGGGTTTATTTCTCTTCTCAACACTGTTCTGGATGTGCTTTGCAGAGGAAAATGATTGTGGATGTTGTTCAATCAAAGGCAGGAGCTGATTCCTGACTATCTGAGCTCCCATTGCACGCATTAGCCACCCTCCCACCAGCTGTAATCTAGGTCTGCATGTGGTGCCCCCAGTGCCCTGCTCCAGCTCCCTCACCTGCAGAACCACCTGCATCCCCCAGCCATGATCCTATGGCAGTGCCATGCCAAGGGCTGCAGGAGCTTCCACCCAGAGCTCCTCATGCACCAGGATGTGGTGCCCCTGGACCATCCTGGGAGCTGCCAGGCATCCTCAGCCCAGATATCTCAAGGGAGGCACTAGGGCTGAGACGATCTCACCTCAAACTCCCCGTCCTTCCACCCCACACTGCCATTTCCCTTCCTGCCAGGCTCAGAGAGGGGGGAACTTGGCACAAGGTTCAGAGGTTTATGTTAAAATCTGCAGGAAGAGGCTTGGTGCCTGTGAATATTCCGTAGGAGGAGATGGATTAGTGACTGAGACGTATCTGAAGGGATTTGTGAGGAATTATTTATGGTGGTAACAAGTAAGCACTCATTTAGCTTATATTATACATTATCCAAACAAGGCGTTGAGCTCTGGAAGTTAAGGCAGTAATGCCACTCCAAATTAAATTCATCAGTGCCTTAATTAAGATCTATATTTAGTTGTTAATTAAGGGGAGTGGAGCAGAGGGTTGGATGCTGCGTGAGGAGTGATGCTGTGCAGTGAGGAGCGTGCAGTGGGCACTTGGTGGAACAGGCAGGATGAAGTTCGGAAGGGAAAAGTCAACTTGGAACAACTGCAAGAGGCGAGTGCCGGCGGACACGGCTCCCCTCTCCCGCCTGCCCTGCACCCACCTCATCAGCGGCTACAGCGGGGCTTTGATCCCAGAAATCAAACCCCCGTCTGATGGGTGACTGGATGTTATGCTAATCCGGGTTGATTGAGCTGAGATAATTACACTTCATCCAGGTTTCCTGGGAGTTTTGAATAAATATTGATGCGCAGCTGTCCCCCCGCTCAGGTACCCGCAGTGGAGAGCTCTTTGCCGGCTTTAGGTTTGCCCCGTGCTGGTGGACGGGCTGGAAACGGGACCAGTGGTGGGGCCGGGGGCACTGCGACCTCCTGGCGCAGGAATCCCATCCAAACTCCCTCTCAAGGCACTGTGGGCTCGTCATGCCTTCTCCTTACCCAAAAGAGCACGTCTCCTGGCCGGGGGGCCCTGTCTGTCCTCCCTGAGCCTTCACCAGGGTGTTTTCCAGAGCCACCCTTGCCCAGGATGTTGCAGGAGAGGCAACAGGTCCCTCAGGATGCATCCCTGGAACGGGCAAAGAGCAACTGGAGCTTGTGGCCAGGAGCCATCTGAGCTGACTCGGGAGCAGGAGACACGAGAAAACAAGCCAATCAAATTATACATTCCTAGGCAGCGTTTATAAGCTGTGTGCATTCTTTAATCTTAATTAGAAATCTTAGCAGCTCCTGCCGACTCTGTAATCAACGTCGGAGCGCTGCTGACCCCCATGGCGCTCACCTTGAGAGTCTGGAGCAGGTATTTGAGGAGGGACCTGGGGAACGAGGCTGCTCCGAGCTCGGAGTGAAGGGAAGCCTCGGGGTACGGAGCCGGGTTCAGAGCGGAGCGGCGGGGAATGATGAGTGTTACGGCTGAGCTCTAATTAAACATCCCGCACTGACAATTCCAGGAGCCCCTAATAATCTCCTTGTTTGTCTCAATAACATCCCTATTTGCAATAAACGTGATTTCCTTGTGCTCCATGAGAGCGGGTGGCCGGGAGCTGCTGCCGGCTTTGGGGGGGGAGGTGTTGAGCACTGACACGGGAGAAAAAGGATGCTGGTGTGGCTGGAGGGCCTGGGCTTGGTGGAAAACTGATGGGTGGATGGGTGTTGCCCAGAAAACACACTGCCCTGTGCACATGCCCTCTGCACACACCGTCCTTCTCCGAGATCTCAATGGACAGCGCTCGCCGGCTCTTCATCAGCGTGAGGATAAACAGCCACTCGCCACAGTGCAGCTTGAGCTGAGCAAACTTGGAGAGGGCTGGGCAAACAGAGAGCTGCCGGGTGTACACCACACCAGCTCGGCACTGCAGGGTGCTTTGCTTCTTCCAATTTGATTCTTCCACTAGGATGATGCAAAGGATGTTTTGCGGGGTGAGCAGGAGAGGCAGGCAGAGCCTGCAGCAGTGGAGGAGAAAAGAAAGCAGTGCTGCCTCCCCCATCAACTGAGGGGCTTGTTTGTACCATCATTCCTGGATTTTGGATGTCTTCCAGGGTTTTTTGCTCTGCCAGTCCCTTCCCACTGTGAGCTGCGTGCTTCCCAGCCCAACCCCTGTGCATATATATATTTATATATGTGTGTGCATGCAGCAGGCACAGTCACAGCGAACACAAACAAACAGAGCTGCTCTGTATTTGTACACAGAGGAAGCTCTTCTTGCCTGCCTGCGCTTCCCAGCTGGGGTAGGAGCAGGAGTGGGAGCAGAGCTGGGTCAGCCCTGGTCTGCTGCCCACCACCAGTGGGTACTGGGTTCGTAGAATCATAGAATACTAGAATGGTTTGAGTTGTAAGGGAACTCAAAGCTCACCTCCCACTCTCCTGCCATAGGCAGGGACACCTTCCACTACTTCCACCAACCACTCAGGTTGCTCTGAGCCCTGTCCAACCTTGGACACTTCCAGGGATGAGGCAGCCACAACTTCCCTGGGCAGCCTGTTCCTGTGCCTCACCACCCTCAAAGCAGAGAATTTTTTCCTATTTTTCCACTGGGAGACCCCACTAAGATGTGCCACTCCAATCCACTCTGCACCCACCACTGAGGTACAGGACAACCCCGTGCCACGGTGACCCTGCTGGGCCCTGGCTGCTGCCCCAATTCCCACCATTTCTTCCAAGCCTGGGAGTAAACAAAGCAGCAGCAGTAAATGACACAGGCACCATCCTGGCACTCCTCGTGTAATTGCAGTTATCTAACAACCTCCCTGTGACTTAAGCAAGGCAGCCAAAAATCCTTCCCTCCGAGGGGACGACGCCGGGTGCTGCATCCTGCCACTCGCAACAGCTAGTGAGCAATAAAGTTTTAGCAATGATTAAGCCTCCCAAGTCCTCGGTGCTGATGCAGCCACCCTGCTCAGAGGAGGGGAGCAGTGCCACCCTTGCCACCCACGCTGTCCCTCCTGGGTCACTGCACGTGGTGCCTGTGTGCCCACACTGCCAGAGCATCCCCCCCGCGGCACCCTGCCCTGCCAGCCCCTGGCTCCCCGCCTGGTTTATTTTATTCAGTACCCTCAGAAGAAGCAGAATTCGCAGCTGTGATCTGCTCCATCGATCTGATCTGGTAGAAACTCACAGACTAATTAAATAGTGTCCCTCCCTGCCCGCCACGGCTGGAGCACTGTGAGGAGGGCAAGTGGGATGCCAGCATGGTGCCATCCTCCCTGGTCTCTGCAGTGCACTGTGGCATGGGGACCTCCCCAGCCATGCCACACTGGCCCCTCCAAACGGAGCAGGGGAAAGCAGGATGATTTGTTGACATCTCTGCTTCTGGTCATGATAAAAATAAATAAATAAGGGGGGAGAAAAATCCCTGTGAACATGAGTAATGGCCCAGGAATGAGCAACCCGAGATAAAACTGAATAATAACATGTCAAAAACTACACGATGTGGGTTTTTATTCCCCAGCGGAGTTTCCTTCCTGCTAATCCATCACTGTAGAAGATGCAAGATTACTGCTTTCAGAAAAAACTCCGGGAGATAAATGTGAGTAAATTAGGGTTTATTATATTATTTAGGACAATATAATTTCCAAAGTTCCTTTATTAAATTATTTATGCCCTTGGTGGTGGCTCAGCTGGGCAGTGGCCCTCCTTGGCAGCATCCCCTGTGCCGGGTGGCCGTGGCGGTGGGTGACGGCGGCGCTGACAACCATCGTGTCCTGTCACAGCAGGGACAGCAGCCTGGAGAGATCAGGGAGCCCCCGGAGGGGTGGCATCACCCAGGACAGCAGCGAGGGGCAGCAGCCCCCGGGAGCCTCGCTGCCACCACTGAAAGCGCCGTGCAGACGTGCCCTGTCCCGCTCCCCTCCCCGCTGGCACTTAAACGAGGAGTCGGGCGCTTGTCTGGAAATTGCAGCAAAATTACAGCCCCGTCCGTAATGAAAGGCTTGTCCTCCGGAGGGGAGGCTGGCAGGAGCCAGCTGTCCTGCTGCAAGACAAATGTACCCTGTATTTAAATCCGGCAGCGGAGACGCTCACCGGTGTGCGGGCTCTGCATCAGCACAAGGCAGAGAGGTCAGGCCTGGCAGGGAACGAATGTCCACGGGGCCGGGACAGGTGAGGCAGGTGAGGGAAGGTGAGCTTTGTCACGGCTGGGAATGGAGGCTGCTGGCAGGAATTTCACACGCTTAATGAGCAGCCCTGCTCCTCCGGTAGTTGCTCTGTTTTCCCGAGCATCCCAGACGGAAATGCCACGCATCCCGTGGGAGCTGGGCAGTGCACAGCAAGTCAGCAGGGCTCTGTCTCGTGCTGGGCATCCATCACCCACGATTGTCACCTGGTTCCTCGAGGCGGGCGCTGCTTCTGTCAGTGGTAACAGGCCCAGCTCGGCCAGGAGCCCGCAGGGAGGGGTGGAGAAACCCCGCACCAGCGAGGAGACAGAGCCCAGTGTGTCAGCAATCCCTGCGAGATCACCAGTCGGTTTGCACAGCCATTCCCTGGGCAGGGCAGCTCCCACCACGGCCTTGAGCATCAGCCCTGCCACCTCCATGGGTACACCCACGGCCAGCCCTTGCCACAGTCCCTGCTGGCATCGTCACCAGGGCCGAGGTCCCCACCGTGAGCAGCCACGTCACGCTGCCATCAGCTCCTCAGTGCTGGGAGCTGCTGTGGCATCCCTCCCTGCTCGTTCTCTCCCGGCCGGCTAACGAGGCCGGAGCTGACAGAGGAGGATTACCCGCTCCCAGGAAGCCGGCGTGATTGTGTTTACTCCAGAACCTGGGCCGATTTAGTTGTCGGTGCGCATCATTAATCTTCTTCTACAATCCCTTCCCCATCTGCTCCCACTTTTTAATGAACTGCCACTTGCCACACTCAATAAAATCAACACTTTCCCAGGATCACACAAAGTGGGGAGGCGAGAGGCAAGGCAGGGAGGGAGGGACGGAGATAAAGAGATGCACTTTGCTTCGGGAAGGTGTTTTCTCATCTACACGGGCAGACAGAGCACAGCAGCCCTCCCTGAGACACTTTTGGCTGCCTTGCCCCAAGCCAGTCACAAATAACCACATCAGACTGCGCCCAACGCGAGCCGTACAACGCCGAGTGTCAGCCCGAGTTTGATCCCAGCTCTGCTGTTCTACACAATTATTTTCAGTGCATCAATACTGCAGGCGGCACCGAGATTGTAGTTTTCCAGCTTGCTGGCAGCTCTAGGGATTCATCCGATATCAGGCTATTACCTTCTGATTACTTTCCTTGGCAGCCAACCCGTTCGGAGCTGGCAAATAAACAATAGGGAAGAGTGTGATGGGGAGCTTAGCTTTCAAATTACACTTTTCAATCATTTGTCACACCAAAGGTATAATGAGTGCTTCATACAAAACTCAAAAGGCTGCAGGGCTGGGAGGAGGCTTCACTTAATGTGGAGGGTGCTGGGTTTGAGAGGAGCTCAGAAACTTCATCTCTGTTTCTCAGGGGTTTTGTTTGTGGATGTGGCCAGCCCAGCTGGGCAGGACCTGCTGGAAAAGCCCTGTGCTGGAGGAAAGAGCAAGAAACCCCAGAGAAGGGGAAGGACAGGGCAAGTGCCATTCCAACAAACCTGTAGGGACCCCCCTGTGCCTGGCGATGCGAAGGGCTGGAGCACCTGGGCTAATCCTTAGGCATTTGTTCCTTACTATTACTCGGGATCAGAGAATCCCATGTTAATGTGGATTTAATGTAAAAATCCATATGAGCCATTGGGTATTAATTAAATGCCATCATTCTATTGATATTCTTGGTGTTTATTGCTCCTGCAATTAGCACCGAGCCCGCGCTGCTGTGGCACTGCCCCCTGCACCGAGTTTCCCCCTGGCACCTGGCAAAGGGCACCAGCTGGGAGCAGCCCCAGCCCTGCCCCTCACCAGCAGCCACCTCCCGCCCGGCACAAAGTTTCCTGCGGCAGACTCAGGGGAGAAGCTGCTTTGGGAGTCAGGATGCAGCTGCCTCATTCTCTGCGTCCTCCCCTGAGCTGTTCCAGCCCTGTCTCCCTCCTCAGCTCGCAGTCCCACTGCCCACATGTCAGACGAGAGCAAGGAGTAGAAATCGCTCCTTAAAGTTCACAACCCGTCACTCCAGCTTTCAGAAATACAAGCAAAAATGGCAAAGCAGTAGGGGGAAAATCCATTTCTTTCGAGATGATCTTTCCCTGGAACATGTCCTGTTGATCTGCAGTCAGGGAAAGGCGAATGTGTTTGTCTGAGATATGGGAATCAGATCTGTCTGAACTCTCCTCTGCTCCAAACTCTCCCTTCAAAAGAGCTTTTACAAACAGAAAAGCCCTGAGAGAGCAATCTCTCCTGCTCCAAGACCTCTCCTTTGGGAACGTGCCCCCGGAGGGAGGATCAGACCTTCAGTCCTTCTCCTGTGCCAATGGAAACCAGTGGATAAATCTGGTGATATTTTTGGGAGTGGGGACAGGACCAGGCTCTCTCTAACTAGTTTTGGGCAGGATGCTGTGACCCTAAAGGGTCTGAGGGTGTTTTGGGCAGGATGCTGTGACCCCAAAAGCACTGAGGCCACGCTGGGACTGCAGTGACCTGTCGCATCCTGCTGTGTGCCTGTGAGCTGAGTGCCTGACAGGAGGCAGAAAGAGCCTTTATTCCTATAGGGATAAAAGGACTTTGCAAGGAAATCTCTGGCTGCCGCAGCTCCTGGGGGACCAACACATCCGTGGGGGACACAGACAGCCCTGCCCGTGGGGACAGCGCCTGCAGCATCCTCACCACCGCGGTGCCACCAGCGGCGTGGGGACACGGTCAGTCCCGACCTGGTGGGAGCCAAGCTGCCGCGGAGGGGTGGGGGGGGACACTGCGACCGGGGGACATCACGGAGCCCTGGGGGTCTTTTCAGAGCCCCTCGCTAATGGCAGCGGCGCGGGGAGGG
>VXBA01004193.1:514901-532813 GCA_013399895.1 Serilophus lunatus
GGGACCCCCCCCCCAGGGCCGGACACAGGCCCCGGGAATGGAGCGGGAAGCAGCTCCGCGGAGAACCCGTGTGGTGCGGGGGGAGGCAGGTGAGACAGCGGGAGAGGGAAGCGAGCCGGGAGGATGGAGGGAGTGAAGCGGGAAGGAGGTGGTGCAGGAGCAAGAGAGATCAGATAGGAAATAGGGGAAACACAGAAAAAAGCTGTACCCAGGCTGCCCCAGCGCTCCGGCCACCACGCCACGGCCAGAACTGTCCGTCTTGTGAAGCGCTGTATCTGTTTGGATAAATTCTATCCATCATCCAGAACAAGCAAAGGCTGCAGTTCCCTCGGAACTTGGGCTGGCTTCTGCTTCTCCTACTTTCCATCCATTCCATCCCACATCGTTTTTGCTCTTTGTCTTTAGCACAAAGCCCTTTGTGCAAACCTCCAGATTTTCTCCTGCCTGGCACAAACTGGGGACAGCCAGTCCCCAGCCCCTGCTGATCCCTGGAAGGAGCAGGAGCCCGGGGTGCCCAACTGGTTCCCACCAGCCGGGCAAGGGACACCTCGGATAACGCGGGGCATCAAACAGCCGCAATTAGCTCTGATCTTAATTACACACGATACTGATGAGCTCATCAACTTAATCTAATTAGTCTGCAGAGCTCAATTGCCTGTCCCTTTTTCTTAAATAATGCGCTATATAAGCCTATTATCCCTTTGGATACAACCTGTTCGCTCGCACGATCCGCCAGGCGGGCACGGCCCTGCCACGTGCGCCCGACAGCACAGGGACCTGTCACTGTCACCTCCGTGTCCCGCCGCTCCCTGGGGAGGGGGAAGGTGCTTTCCCGAGGGGCTGCATCCCCACAGCATCCAGGCTCTGAAAACGCCATCGGCTCTGGACAGGGGTTGTCACATCCAGGGATTCTGGCAGGCCCCCGGTGCTGCAGCCATTGCCCCCAGAACCTGCCCTCTCCCCGAGCAGGAATCAATGAAATCCCCTAAAAGCTCATAACTCGGAGGTAATTATAAGAAGCATCAATTACCCAGTGATGCAGGTTTCATGAATTCAATTAATTTGCATAGTGATCGATTGAGGCAGGGCCCCCGGGGCCCCGCGGAAGGGAGGACATTGTTCTGCACGCCATTGATTCCACAATGTAAAACCAAAGCACTCTCCCCTCATTCAGAGCTGCTCATTCAGCCATATTAACTTTCAGATCATTTATTTTTGTATGTCTTTCAACTCTGTTTGTTGCTATCACACAAATGCAGAGTATTACATTGTAGAGAATAATTGAATCAATACAGTCATGGTGCTCTGGGTCTCCCAGACCCGCAGGAGCTGGCAGGAGCCAGAGCGCAGCCGGAGAGGGGCTGTTTTAACCTTTCCAGTTATTAAAACGCCCGTCTGGCTCTGGATTAACTTTGTGCACTGCACGGTTGTTATTGTTTCGCCGGGATCGGAGCGGGAGGCACCGGCGCTGCGAGCAATCCAGGGGGAGGCTGGTCCCTCTCCCCGAGGCTCCATGTCAGGGTGCAGACCCAGCCAGCCCTCCTTCCCCTTGCCGTCCTTCTCCATTGCAGGCAGCCACACGCAAATAAGGGCCTGGGAGAGAGGAAGAAGCCCCTTGAAATGAAAAGCCACCGCATAAAGGAAGAATCCTTCAGATTGAAATGGCTCTGAAAAGAGACGGGTTTTAATTCTGCCTCCCCTCCCACTGGGATATTAGACAGCTAAATAGCAGCGCGCCTGTTTCCTTCAGATAACCGGCTCCCAATGAGCACCGTAATTGTCCCCGGCCCCTCTCCGGCGCCGCGCGGAGCAGGTCATTTACCGCCCGGCACACGCAGCTAAACACAAATCCATTTTCCAAGGGAAATTTCTATTCTTATCTGGGCTCTGCAAGAGGGTCGCACGCGGCCCCCGTTAATTGGAGCTTTGATGCTGGTTGGAGGAGGCCTCTGATCAGCTCCGCAAAGGGCTCGGATGCCGCCGCGCCTGCGCCCGGCTCCGCTGGGATGGCCACGCCACCCTAAAAAAGGACAAGGGAGCACATACACCCCACCTGAGCAACGAGCCGGAGTGCCCCGGGAACGCCTGGTGGCCCGGGCCAAACCCAACCTGTGGCACCAAGTGCCCGCCCAGGGCTCTTCTGGTGATCCGGAGTCTTCTGAGTGCTTTGGCTCGTTTGCTGCAATATCCTCCAGCAAATCAAGCATCCCCTTCTTGGGATGTTTTCAATCTGTTTTATGTTGATTTTAATTAAAGAATTTGAAACTGAACAAACAGTTCGTAGCAGGTGGCCATACGAGTGTGAAATAAGCAAACTGTTCTCCCTGCCACAAACCCCACCAGTAAATTCCTTCAAATTAATCCCAGCCTCCGAGAGGCTGCAGGCTCTGTCTGAAGCAAGCCGGGCTCTGCTGTTCTCCAAATATTTGCCTTCATCCCAGTGCCAGGAGCAGGGGAGCAGCGATGGACAGAAGCCCTGTCCTTGGAAGGGATGCTGTCTGCCCACCTTCTCTCGTTGAGGACAGGAGGGAGGGTTGATTTCCCACTGGGAAAACAATGCACCACGGATTTGGGGGAAGCTCCTGGAGCCTGGCTGCAGCCTGTAATGCCACCAGCATCAACCCGAGCCAGCGAGGAGCCCATCCTCATCCTCCCATCCCATCCGAGCACCCCTGCTCCTCGCTGGGATCGTCCTTTGCAGCAAGGAGCTCCTGCCGTGACCTTGATGGTACAGAAGGAAGGGCCCCTGCCCAGGTAACGGCTGCTACATATTGATGGTCCCCAGGGAAAGCAGAGGCAAAAGCACAGATCTCCACAAGCTTTTCTTCTTGCAAGGCTTCGCTGGAGATAGCAGGGGAAGAGAAAAAAGGAGGGAGAAGAAACACATTCACGCTCCCCTTCATCTTGCACTCCTGCCCTCTGCCAGGAATCTTATCAGCATCTCTAAGAGATCACATTTTGCCCTCTGGAAACACCAGCTCCCTCACTGACTGCAGGTGGAGAGGAGCCACCAGCTCAGGTGATGTCTTCGACCCTGTCCCCAGGCCCTGGGGTGCAGGGGCACCTCGTGCCATTTCCATCTCCCTCCTGGTTCCCACCTCACCTGCTCTTCCCACGGTTCCAAGCACAGCCAGGGCTGCAGTTCTAACAGATCCCCTGTCACTCACTGTCTCCCAGCCCAGTTTTTGGTCCCAGTGCCATTTCAGGGAGAGAGGCAGCTCTAACCTCACCCCAGCCACGGAGCCACTGAGCAGGAGGACCCCAGCTCCCCACTCCACTCCTTTCCAAGGGACAGACTTGTCCATTACTCCCTTTTCCCCCCTGCAAAGCTCAGAGCGTGTTTAACATCCCCCGTCTCCTGTCTGCCCTCCCCAGTGACCCAGAGGCAGGACTCTGGAGCCGTGCTCCAGTCGGGTCTCACCCCCAGGAGCCCGTGTGCGCCCACGCCAGCAGAGCTACCCCGATAATCACAAGATGTTCCACTTCCCTGGCATTACCGTCCGTTTTTCTTCCCTTCCCCTCAATAAATATGGATGCACAGCTGCTGCTGAATAGAACCAACACAAATAAAAAGGGGGCAAGCTGCGAGATGCTGCCTCTCCCCCTGTGTGCACTCCCGGCACTGCCGCTGTCCCGGATTCAGGCGGGTTGGAGGCGAGGGGGTGGATCAGGATTTTCTTCCCAAATGCCAGGCTCAGGTGTCTGTGAAGACAAAAGAATGCTAACAAACATCTGGGGAAGGAGATGAGATTTAACAGAAAATGAGGCAGCGAAGCTTCTCCTGCAGCCTCGCCCCAGAGCCTGGAAGGAAGCGCTGAGATTAAAGCTTTGAGCCCCTTCCGTGAAGGCACCACGGGAATGCCTCATCCCAAGGCTTCCTCCCGGCCTTTAAAGGCAAGGATATGCTCTGCTCCATATATTAATCTCCTAATCACTAAATTAATTTCCATCTCAGTTACAGCACGCTCCGAGTCTATTAGTAAATCCTGGCCTGGCTGCTTGGCAACTTTTGTTATAAGATTCCTATTAGATCATGTTTCAAACCGGCAGAGATGGAGCAGTTATTATCTTAATAAGTCAAACATTAAAGGCACTACAGCGGGGATGGGGACGCTCCTGCTGCTCGCAGCTGTGCATCCAAGGATGGATGGATCCAGCACACCTGGATGGAGGGCAGGGATCCCCCCGCCTCCTGCCTTCGGGAGCCCACCCCACACCCCCGGCATCCCCAGGGCCATGCCACACATCATTCCTCACTCCTGAAGCCCAGGCAGAGCTGCTCTCCCGCTGGGCTTCGTTCCAGAGCCCGAGGCCGTCGCTCCAGAGAGGAACAACCCCAAGTGTTCACTCTCTCGTCTGTGACACTGATTCCCATCGGTGCCCTCCCTGCCCCGGCAGGATGAGGGCACGGGCAAGAGGGGTGCCAGGCAGCACCGTGCCCGGCTGTGGAGGGGCTCAGGAGCAGTACATGGGGACACAGCCCAGAGAGGGGGTCCCGGGAAGCACACGGGCACGGACGGGCACCGGGAGGCTGTGGCAGCTCGCTGCAGATTGCCTGCACCATCCGCCCCTCTTCCCGCGCCGCACGGCGGCTCCTCCGGCTCAGTGGCGTGAAATTTAATTTGCAGCAATCAGCTGGAGGTGAGGCAGGCGCCGAATTAGCTCGACGTGATGCTCTCGCCTCCGCCCAGACCCCCCCCAGCTGGCAGGCGGCGGAGGAACGCGGTGCCCTTGCTGCCATCCCAAAGCCGGCACACCCGGACGGGGGTCACCCATCCAGGGCCGTCCTGGGAGCACGGGATCAGCCGGAGCTGCTCCTCCCGTCTGGTTACACGAGCGACGCGGAGGGTGAGTTATGGTGTGGCTGGATGCACACATATTCTGATAAGGAAGAATAATAACTTGTCAAAGATATATATGATATGTGTTTTCTTTCCAGACAGAATATATATTGGGATAATTCATCAACTCGGCCTGGCACTGGCCAGAAGAGAGAAAGAAGAGAAAAAGAAACTCAATAAAAAGAAGTCAAGGCAGAAAAACCCCTTGGCACTGAGTGCCACCTCCACACCGGATCCCTCTGCTCCCGGCAGTGTCTGGCAGGGACTCCTCGGCTGCCCCTGTGGATTCTGGGCTGCATCCACAGGGATGGTGTGCCACCACCACCACGGTCAGCTCACGTTCCCAGCCATGCTATGGCCACGAAGATGATGAAAGTGTGAGAGACAGAAAGAAACACTGGTTTAGGCCAGGGAGAAAATCTAAGTACCAGCAGCCTCAAGCATCTAAGTACCAAGCTGCCTAACTCTGCTTCCAGCACCTCTTCCATGAGGAGGAGTGTGGCAGAAACTCCAGGACACGGGACTGAAAGCTGGCACATTCCAACTCAGCACACCCAGGAGCCACGGGAAGATGCAGAAGGGGTTTGTAAAGTGATTTGTCAAGTGACATGCAAAAATATATTACCAATTTAGGCAAGTGATTTGCCTGCAACTTTTTTATCCCCGACATGTTGTTGAATAGATTAAAGTGTCGGCTTTGATCCATGCGTTTGGGTGGAAACATAAATACTGCTGGCACTTACCCTCCCGGTCAGCACCCGCCCCGGGGCCGTGCCCACCCACCACAAGGAGCCCACAGGGCTCCTGCAGGCACCTTCTGCCCCCTGCTCTCCTTTGGCAGCGCCCTTTGGGCTGCTCCTTGTCTCACAGGTTGTGCTTCCGTGGGAGGAGGCAGCCTCGGAGCACGAGGAGGAGCAGGATTTGGGCAGTAATCCCCTCTATCCTCCCTGCACACTTGGCTGAGCTCGGCGTGGCTTCACAGCTCTCAGCCCGGCTGTCCAAGCAAATCCTGCTCGCAAGGAGCTGTCAAAGGGGGATACAAGTGTACAGGGCAGCTTCTTCCCTCTGCATCCCTGCTCCTGGGCATCCACACCCACCTGCTTCCTTCCCTGCATCCCACAGCCCTGGCACAGGCAGAGCAGGGTGTTGCCTCGGTGCAACACCCCCAGAAATGCCAGGAGAGCAGAGCAAGACCTGGAATTACTCTAACATTTCATTTAGTGGGAATTTGCCTGGACCAGCCAATGCTTTAATGCTGGTATAGAGCATGGACTCGGATGGAGAGTGGATGGATTTTGGATGCACCTGGGACAGTGGGATGCACATCCCACTGTCTGAGCGCCACCAGGACAGTTCCCATGCTGGCACCACCCCTGCAGCCATGTGGGACAGAGCCCTGTGTGGTGCTGCACCGGTGCCAGCCAAGCACCTGCTCCTGGAGCAGTGAGCAGAGATCACTGTTCTGGGTAATTTCCTGATGCAGAAATATGCAGCATCATTCCATTTTCAGGCAGGGAAACAAATGACTCTCTGCTTGCTACCCTCTCCTGTTTTCCCCTCCTTCCCACCCTCATTTGATCCCGCTCCATGTGGCAGCATCAAACAAGTGTTGAATATTTTAGCTCCAGTAAAATATTTATATTATAACGCATGGAAGGAAATCGGTCGCTTCCAAGCCATGTAAACACACGCCTGCAAACGGCTGTGCTGGGTGAGGATGTGGCTGCACAGCTCTTGCACTCCCAGGTATTTAAAGCCCTGGGAGGCTGAGCATCACCAGGAAAGGGCAGGGAAGGGAGGACCAGGGGCTCAGAGCCCAAACCACTGCCCTCAGGCAGATCCTCTGCCCTGCCCCATAGAAGGGCAGACCAAGGTAATCCCCTGGACCCCCAAAAGAGTGAGAGGAGAGCGAGGGCCTGCCCTCCACCCAGTGACTAGAGATTAATTGAGGCCTGCCATTAAAATGTCACTGAGAAAATTATTAAGTTAAGGTAAACCACTTCCACGCATCAAAAGCAAAGGCAATCAGTCCCAGGCATGTCCCCCTAGGAAATTATGTGGAGTAATTAATCAAAAAGCTAATGAGAAATGTGTTTTCTTTCCCAGCCTAACACCACATCATATTCTTATTAGCCAAGGTTATTACAATAGTAATCATGCATGCTCTGAGTTCAGATTGGGTTTTTTGCTCCACTGCCACCAATTTAGAAAGCCATTAATGGGAAAGATAAACCCCGATACACAAACCAGCCCTTTGTGTTTGTGGGCCCAGTGGGGGATCCTCACCTGTCATTCCTGTCACCCAATTCCAGCCCATCCCTGCCCAGGGCGGGCACTGCCAGCCCTGGCAGAGACACACCACAAATGATGGAGCAGCTGGGGCAAGGCTGTCAGATGCTTTGGTGTCCTGGTCTGCTCTTCCAGCCCTTTCCCAGGATGGATTTCAACACTGAAACTCCAGCAGATGTTCTTGCTGTGCACAGAGACAGGTGAGGGTTAGAGAAATTGGGAACGGCGCCGTTTGTGAGCACTTGCTCCTGGCACTGGGTGCTCCATCCCTTCTCCAAATCTCTCCTGCTTATTGCAGTGCTAGGAAGGAGGACACCAGTTATTCCATAAGTCTAGCTGGAAGCAGGTAATCTGCTTGCTACAGTGAGTTCCCCCTCGGCCCAGCTCAGAGCGCAGCCACCTGCCAATCTCAGCAGCCCCAAAGTGCACTGTCAGCACCCGGCACAGGGAAACCAGGCCTGCTTGATATGCTGCATTAAATAATTCAGCCCCTACAGAGAGACGGGGGAGAAGAATGAGCCTGACAAAAAATATAAAGATTTCCTATGCCCTGTTAAAAATGCATTGACCTGATTAGCTGAGCTCGAGGAATGCTGAGCCACGCTGGAGCCGAGCAGGGAATCCCAGGCTGCAGCAGCACGGAGGGGACCTTGGCAGGCAAATCCCACTCTCTAGTGCACAACAGCACCTTCTCTGCTTCTCTTTTATTTTGTGTTTTCCTGCTAAACCTCTTTTTCTTGCTTGTACGTATGCGACACACGGGAGATCTTGCTGCAAGAGGACCTTTCCTTCACAGAATCATTTAGGTTGGAAAAGACCTCCACGATTAAGCTCAGCCTTTGACCAGTCACCACTTTGCCAACTAGACCAGAGCAGTGAGTGCCACGTCCATTTGTCTCTCGTCCTTGGGCAGGGACATCCTGCACCTTCCCTGGGCAGCCCCTGGAAGCTCCGCCGGGGCTCTGTGGGCACAACACAGAGGGTTGGAGCCCCTCACCCCCCCCAGGGGACCTCACTGTCACCGACAGCAGCCCTCCCTGAACCCCCTGCAAAGCTGCCCCTCTGCCTCCCCACCTGCCAGGCTGCTGAGGAATCCCACACAAGCTCTTCAGGATGTTTGGCAGCTCCGCCTTTGATGTGTGGATTAATGAGAACTGACACTGCTGGAGCAAAGCCTTCAGAAGCCCAAAGGCAGGGCCCGGGGCAAGGCTGGAGGGGACGAGGCTCTGGGAGCGCTCCCTTTGATTGCTGCCAGCAGTGGGAGCAGGGCAGGGGCCGTGCCTTGGGGGGTGGGGGTGGCAGACACGGGCTGCTGGAGCTGGGTGGCTTTAGTGGGTGGCCTCACCAAGAGCTCTGCTCATCCCACTGGGGCTGGGTTCACAAGGGCACGCTGGCACAGCCGCCTGGGCACACACCAGCATCCCAGCGAGGAATATCCCATGGGAGCCCAGGCTGGAGCCACCCAAGGCTGCTCCCTCCTTGCTGCCCCCCCTCCGTGGCACAGGTGGAGGTCATGGGTGCTCACCTGTAGCACTGGAGCTGCACAGGCTGAAAAAGAGATGTGGTGTCTCCATGTGCTCTGCGTGGAACAAGGCTCCTCTCCCTCCAGGCTGGGCACCTCGTGGCACAGCGCTTGGGCAGGGGGGGATTTGGGCAGTCCCAGCACAGCACCAGGAAAGAAACCAACTGCATCGCCATCCAAATACCCAGAGGAGGAGCTGCTGCAACATAATAAACTTCCTCTGGGTATGGATCTCCCTGGGATCCCAAGAGGAGCACAGCCGGGGGGCATGGAGCTGTTTGTGGCCAGGGGGATGAGGAAGGATGTGCTGTGAGCAGCAGACAAGAGCTCTAATCCCCACTGCAGTGGGGTTTCTGCAGCCAGCACTGTTCATGGGGGCTCTCCACAGTCCCCCATCGATGCACTCATCAGAAGGGTGGGTGGGCAGAGCCCTGGGTGCTGCACTGCTCAGAGAAGGGCCCCGCTCTGCACTGAGCCCTTTAAGAAATCCATTCATTAGCCAGTAATTACAGTGGGCCAGAACAGTGCCAGGTTATTACAGCTATAAAAGCACTCCACACCTACAATCTGCAATTCCTGCTGTAGGGTGTTTACCACTGGAGCAACACCAATGGTACAGCAGGGCACCAACCTGGCCCCAGAGCCTGAGGTCCCCACGGGCAGAGGGTCCTGCCCTCGGCCAGCACTGCTGGGATCCCCCGGAGCAGCCAAGGACGTGGCCATGGGCATCCCCCCAAGCAGCTGAGCCCGTGGGCCTCACTCTGTCAGCCCTGCAGTCCCTGTCCCCACAGCTGAGGGGGCCAAGCTCCAGGCAGTGCCATCCTCACCTCCCCTCCCCGCACAGGAACTCGGGCTGGCGGCGTCGGGCGGCCTCGGCCGATGAAGTTGTAATTCCTGAAGTTCCTCCAAGATGAACATGGATGCACACCTGCCTCAGCTTAGGTGTAACAACTTGGTAGAGATTGTGTTGGATTATGCTGAAACCGTGTCCAGTGCCATCCCCCCAACTACCCCAGGCACAGGACGCTCGTGGCCTGGAGCTGTCCCGATCTTCCACGGGCTGGAAGAAGGAAACGCTGCAGAATTTTCATTCTTCAGCAGTTCAATGCAGCCTCCTGCTCCTGGAGAGGATGAGCAACCACTTTTGGAGAGGCAGGGCAGCCAGGCTGCCCCAAACACCCTACTCTGTGACAGGGACATGGTGCTGTCTCCAGAGGTGGCCAGAGGGAAACTGAGGCACAGGAAACTTCCCACGCCCCGGGTGTGTGCAGCAGAGCGTGGCAGAACCGTGAGCCTGATTACCCAGGGCCTTGCTCTACCCGCCAGATAACGCACCTAAAACATGTTTATTTCCATCCAGGCTGCTTCTCAATTTGATTATTTATCTCCCATTTAGCCTCTGACAGATCAAAGGCTCGGCGGAGGGGAAGCAGAGCCGGGCTGTGCATGAAAATGAGCCTTGATACATAATTAATTAACATAAAACAGTTTCATTAGGAGATGGTGTTACATGGCTGTTTGTCTTAAAAATTTAAGCTGTGTAAAGAGCACGAGGGAAAACACATCTCCATGCCAGCCCCCTTCCCCTTGCTGCCCATCCCAGTCTGGCTCCAGCTCCAGGGAGCACAGCGAGGAGCTGGAGCTTGGCCCCTCTCCCTGAATTGTGGGCAACGTTTCCTACCCCCGATTATTAATCTGTTTTTAATTCTATTAAGAGATAGCCAGGAGAAAGAGTATCAATTTTAGATTAACAAGGTTATTAGCACTTAATTATGCGAGGTGTCTTTGTAATTGAAAAGGAAAAGAGGAAGCGCCATAAATATCGTGGCCCCCGAGCTCCTGGGGGTTTGAGGGTGGCTCTTTATTCAGGAGGCTGTGGAACCATAAATATTAAATGTCTGGTGAAAAAAAAATTACAAGGCAGAGAGAAGATGCCCTCTGGATATTCCGGCGCCGAATGTTCTTGCATTTACAAATATTCATTAACTGGGATCTGCAAAGTTATTTCCACCAAGACTCGTCGAAGGAGGAAGAGAGAGAGGTTATTGAAAAAAAAATAGAGTCTAGAGTAAATATTATTAGTAATTTTTATCTCTGCGTGTCCCTAATTATGGAATAATTAGGGAAAGTGCACATATGCATATACAATCACTAACCTGTCAGTCTCGGGGATTTTCATTCCCAACCCCACTTGTGGGATGGAGTTTCCAGTGAAAACTTCTCCCTCAAAAAGAAAGGGGGGGGTGTCTGTGCCCTGGAGGGACTCCACTGTGGCATCATCCCCCAGTGCTCCTTGCTGAAGGCCTGGGATGATTCAGGGAGCCACCAGCTCTTCCAAGCACCCACGACCTGGAGCTGCTGCCAGTTAGAGAGAAATTAAATGACAAATCTCAGGCTCTTTTTAATTAAAAAATAATAGAACTCAGCAGGAAACGGTGCAGTAACACAGCACTTCCAGAATCCACTTTGCTGGAGCTGTTAAAAAAAAAACAACAGCCAAGAGGCAGAGGGGGGAGAGAAGCCACATTCAACCTTTTTGGGGACAGGTGTGACAGGACAGACACGGGGTGGTCAAGGGTCCCTTCCCAGGACCAGCCCCATGAGTCCCCCTCCCTTGGGCAGAAGCCTTTTGGAGGGGGTGGAGGTGTCACACCCGTGGCATTAAGCTCCTAATCTAAACTAAACATGTTACCATGAGCTCATCAACAAAAATCTAATTATGATGTGTGAGGCCAAGCTTAATTGCTTGTCCTTGACACAAGCAGTGCCCACAGAACCCATGAGCCAGTGAGAGCCTGTTATTGGTACTATCCTGCTCTCTGGCAGAAGTATAAAAGGAAAACGGGGGGAAAAATACTGCTGTGCAATTAGCAACAGAACAGCAGACAAATCAGCTCCCTAATTGCTGGGGGGAAGCTCTGAGGGTCAGTAGCAGGTGCCTGTGTAGGGAGCTGGGCAGGGGAAAGCCTACTGGGATGCCAGTGCCAGCTCCAGAGGGACAGACAGCATCACAGAGACTCCCAAAAGGAGGGAAGCAGCTCAAACCCCAGCTTTGCTCAGAGTAACAGTGCAAAGACAGGAGCTGGAGCAGGTCCCAAGCTCAGCCTGGCCTCCCCCAGACACCCCTGGGCTCCTCCTTTGCTGATCCCACTAGTGAGGGAATTGGGATGCAGGAGGTGGCTGAGCCCCACTGCCTCCCCCCCCACTCCTCCCTGACTTATCACTAGTCACAGGATGTTTACAATAATTTTTAATTTGTGCAATTATTAATCATTTTTCTATCTGTCTCATTTGCATAATAATTACTCTGCTTGCTGTTTGCCATGACTGTGAATGACAGTGGTTTAAATTAAATTAAGATTTTAATATTCATTTTTTTGGGTTAAAGCTAATCAAAGTTGCTGCTCAGTGCCAAGACTGGGGCTCTGCCCTTCCAGAACCACTAATGAAGAGATCCACGTCCTGGTGTCACTCCTCCATCTCCATCACCCCCCTCGTCCCAGAGGATCCCACAGCACTTTCCAACTGCTCTGCTGCCACATCTGGGATACAGAGGAAGGGCAGGGCCAAACCTGGCCCTGTGCATCCCTGGTTCATCACCTGAGCTCCCCCCATACCTTCGCTGTGCACAGACACACCTTAAAAATAAAATATCTGGTAACAAATAATTGATGTATAAATCCAGCACTGGGATAAATGAGGAAGAACTTAGGTAGTGCCTCCAAAATTTTTAAACCCCAGCCTTCAAAGTCAGTCTGCAAGAGCAGAACTTGATGCTGTTTTCAGGTCCAAAGCACAACATGTCTTTAGTAGCAGCATTAAAAGTGCTTTACTTCCCTAAGAGCAGCTTGTCATTCCAACTGTGACATGAGCCACCTGCCTTGCTCTGCAAGAGCAGCCACTGTCACCAGGCAGGTGAGGAAAGCACCAGCATCCACCTGGGGTGACAACTCTGCTCACAAGGGCAAATTCAACCATTCCACAGTGGTTTTTTTTACATTTCCAGGCAGCACTCAGATAAATGAGACCAAAAATGAGTGTGTGTGCACTTATCAAGGCCTCAGGCTACAGAGAGAAGGAAAATAGGATTTCAGTGACAGAATGGGAAAGTACAACTGGGGACACCTGAGCAGGCTGGCAACACCCTGGGAGCCCCCACCTCACACCATCCCTCCCACCCACCAAACCATTCCCCTGCCCAACAGGCTGCAACAGGGCCCAAGGCTGGGAATGATTTACCCACTTTGGAAAAACCACCAGCACACAAAATCAAGTAAAAAAAAGGAAGGTGTTATTTATGTACACACCAATTCCAGGACTGCTAGAAACGTTACATGTGGATAAACAACAGGGGAGTCCCACGAGTCTGGCACTCCAGACTTTGCCATTATCCCTCCCACCCACAGCCCCTCCCAGTGCTGGAGAATCCCTGAAAAGAGAGATCCTGCCCTGCCCCTGCCCACTGCTGCAGCCAAGGCATCTCCATGGAAACTGCTGCCTGCCTTTCATCCCTGCTCCCTGGGACCTCAACAACTGTATTCATTTCCACAAGTGCTTTTTGGCACGTAGGGATTAAGGGAAGCTCTGCCCAGCCTCCAGCTCTGAGACTGACAAATCTGATCACAGCAGAGGGGTTGTTACACCTCACATGGAGCCCCAGGCAGTGGTGTGGGAGAAGTGCTGAGATCAGCACTGCCCAGAGGCACCAGGGGGAACAGCTACCCCAAAATATAAGGGAAGCAATTTAGCCACTCTCCATACATTTCCTGCCACAAGAAATAGACCCTCAAGAGTTGCTGGGGCTCCAGATCTTGCAGCACTGCAGGTTGCAGTGCAGGAAACTGCTGTTTGCTGCTTGGACAGGGCCAGGAGAAGCTGAGCTTGAACTTCACTGCACGTTGGTAGCTCTGGGATCTATAGGGCACAGTAACTACACAAACTTAGCAGAAGTTCAGAAGTTAAACTTAACCTGAGTTCTGGAGCAGACAGACCTACTGCGTGAGGACAACTCTCCCATACCCAAGCATTCAGCATATTTTCACCTGAGATTTAGGACACCTGAAGACTTGGGGAACCGCCCTCAGAGGTCAAAGCATTTGGCATACAACAAAAGTTTGTTAGAAGACAAGTAAAGGGACCAGTGTCTTCCTCAGAGAACTGGGAGCCCATGCAGTTCTCTGTGCTCATCTCTGGCTGACAGGGAAATCCAGCCTTGCCTCTCAGAAGATGGTCCAGGGACAGTGAATGCCAAGGACAGGGCTTGTTGCAGGGAGAGCAGGCCGTTCCTCACAGCTCTGGCAGCAGGGGATGTCCGTGGGGTCACTCTGCACAGTTCTTGTCTCACCTACATGTCCTCAACACTCCACTTGTAGGCGAGTTCCTGCACTGCCTTCTTGTTGGCAATGCGGGCAAAGCGCTGCTGCTCGAACCCGTTGGACCTGCAAAGGGACACCAGGTGACATGACCAGGAGCTGCAGCCCAGAAGCTTTTCTGAAGCCACAAAACTCCTTAGAGGCACTACAAGTTTTCCACTACTTTTTCTCTGTTTGCTGTGGTTACCAAGTTTGTACCTCTGGAGTTACTCCTGACAGCACCAGCCTCGTCCCTTCTGTCCCATCACCCATTTGTAACAGTCCATTCATCCTTCCAACATCACACATCCAGTAACTGGGACTCTACACTATGACCAACCTGAAGGAAAACCCATTTGTTTTTGCTCTTACTCTGACAGGACCTCATACCTGTCCACACCATCCCAGCGATGCCCAGGCCAGATGTTAAACCTGTTGAGTGGAGGTGCTGGTCCCTTGTACCTGGGTTTTTCTGCAACAGGAAGAGCAGAACAGCTGTTTTCAGCACAGTTCACACCCTCACCCACCCAAGAGGTGTCTGCAGGTGCACAAAGGCTGCCTGGCAGCCAGGCACAGCTCCCAGAGGAAGCTCCCAAAGGCACACCCTGGCAAACTGCACTCTGTTGAGTTTTAAGTCACCAGATTCTGCTCTCTCAGCTAAGAAATCCATGTCACCATTGCTGGTAACATGCCAGTGACTCCAGAGTCCCCACAGAAAGTCCCTCAGGACTCAGCTGCTCCAGCAGCCTTTGGCTATTTACTGAAGAGCAGCTGCCTTTCTGCAGTGCTGAGACCTGAAACCACACACAGGTGTAATTGCAGAGCCAGACCTTTTTCCTTGTTCTCCTTGGCCTTCCTCTTTTTGATGAGGGCAGCCATGGGGTCTCCTTCCCTCTCTTGTTCCCTCAGCATTCGATCCAGATCCTGGTCATCGATGTAACGGGCCAGGGGCTTCTGCATCTCTTTGATTGCATCTTCCACATTCTGCTGCTGCTGCCTCTCCTGTGCCAGCCTGGAAAACACAAGAGTTCCATCCAAACCCAAGCAAGCGTTCCCTGGGACTCGTCCAAAGTGCAGGATGAGTCACACTCCTCAACTCCTGCTGTGTGTGCAGCATTCCCAATGCACCTCCAGACACACAGGGAATAACTGAGGGCTCTGTGGAACACAGGCTCTCCTGGTCCCAGGCTCCAACTCAGAATGAAGTGAAATGCACCACCACCACACTGGACACAGATCCAAAGTGGGCTAAAGGCAGGAGATGGGGAGCATTGGGAGCACCTTACCCTTTTCCCCACTTGGCATATTGCTCCTCTCTCTTGGACTCTGCTTCAGCCTTCAGCCTCTGCTCCAGCTGCTCCTGTGCCAGGTTCCTCTTGCGACCAGACTTGTCTCGGAACACGGTCCTGGCATTCCGGGATTCCTCTGGAGGGGGGACATGCCTCCAGTCACACATTTTGGAACATTTCACCACCTCCAGACAATTCAGTTACTTCACTGGGACTTTCCTTTTGCTTGTCCTAGTCTCCCAAGGAGCCTGTCACTCAAAGCCAGGCAGCATCACAGCTCGTGCTTCTCCCTGCTGCCCCACACAACCACAAGTATCCACCTGCTCCTCCAGACATGCAGATGGGGCAGGCACAGGAAAAGCCTTTCACCATCCCTGTGATTTTCCTGGCACTGCTCTGAAATCCCCACTTGGAACAGTGACCCAGCAGCACATCCAGGTGCAGCTCCACAGGGATGCTCCCCACCAGCAGCTCCCCAGTGCCAGAACCTGGCACAGCAGCAAAGCAGAGAAGAAGCAAGCAAGCTGGAGCTCAGGCTGTTTTCCCACACTCCCACCTTCCAGGTGCTTGATGCTCTTGTCGTGCTTCTGCAGCTCCTGCTGCTCCCTGTGCAGCACATCTGCTGACACCAGGCCAGCCTTGACCCCAGATGACATCGTGTTTGCCTGGAAATCAAACAAAACCCACGGCTCAGAGCAGTGCACTGAGACAGGTGCAATGAGGGGTGACCCAAAACCATGAGGCACAGAGCAAAGAGAGCCCTGTTAAAACCACTTGTGCAACTTATCAGTTGTTGGACTTCATTTTTCCATAACAGGAAGCAACATATAGCTGGAATGGGAAGGGGTGATGTTGACCTTCTTAGGAGCTCCCTTGGTGTCCTGGCGACGAGGGGAGCAGTCCAAGGGACTCCGTGACCTGTGCTGATCCTTCCTGGCTGGAGAACTCCGTCCTGCAGGAGGCAAATCAGAGCGTGAAGACGTGCACATTCCATCCAAGAGGTCAAGACTTAGGGAATCGCTGTCATGCCCTGTTGGGAGCATGGAACAGCCACAGGGTGCGGGGAGAGCCCACGGCACAGGGCAGGTGGCACACACCTGTCCCCACACTCACCTTTCGTTCGGCTCTTCTTCAGGCTTGGTGACCTGGGCTTGTCTCTCCGAGAAGACAAATCGTGGTGCTGCCTCCTGGGAGGGGACAGGTCTGGGCTGTCGTGACGTTGTCTCCTGGGAGGGGACAGGTCTGGGCTGTCGTGACGTTGTCTCCTGGGAGGTGACAGGTCGGGTGTATCGTGACGCTGCCGCCGCCTTGGAGGGGACAGGTCTGGGGTGTCGTGGCGTCGTCGCCGGGGAGGCGATGGATCGGGGGTGTCATGGCGGAGTCTCCTGGGAGGGGATGGATCAGGGCTGTCGTGACGTTGTCTCCTGGGAGGGGATGGGTCTGGGATGTCACGACGCTGCTTCCTGGGAGGGGATGGATCAGGGGTGTCGTGACGCTGTCTCCTGGCAGGGGATGGATCAGGGCTGTCGTGACGCTGTCTCCTGGCAGGGGATGGATCAGGGCTGTGGTGGCAGGGCCGTCCCAGGGGATGCAGGGCCAGGGAGCCGTTGTGTTTCCCTCTGGGTGGCGAAGGATCCGGGGAGTCATGGCGCTGCCTCCTGGGAGGGCAGGACAAGGCAACAATGAGCTGCGTTTTTGGACATGGATTCTGTACCTCAGTGCACTGAGACACAGCCTTGCCAAAGCAGACCCCAGCCTGGGTCACAAGACATCTGGAATTTTAAATTCTCCACCCTCTCCATCATTCCAGATCGTCCCCCCTGGCACTGTCAGAGGGCTGTGAGACAGCTGTTCTCTGTGGCACACACACACAGACGTGCCAGGCCGCCTCCCAGGCAGGAATTACCCAGCAGGGACAAGTCCTGTGTACACTAGTGCCCACATTTCACAGCAAAGCACTTGCAGACTGCAGAACCAGACACACAAAACCAGAGTGAACCAAGAGAAGAGCTCTTAGCTGGAGCCCACATACCTCGTGGCAGACTTGGCAGGCCCTGAAATATCTGAGCCCTGGGAATCTTCATTCTGGTCTAGAGGAAACCAAGGAGAATCACCATCATTAGGGATCTGCACAGCTCAGGAGCAGCCCACTGTTGCAAGGATTTATTGCTTAGCCAGTGGTATTTTTAACTTGTATCCTTGTTTAGAGCAGTCACACATCAGGGTGGGAGGGTCTGCTCTCACCTCCTAAAAGCTTCCACTTGGAGTTTGTCCGGAATTGCTCCATGAGCTTCACTTCATCAGGACGCTCATCGATGAACTCTGCCACCTGAGAGCACAACCCTGGAGTGAACCACACGGCTGGGGAGGCACAGACAGGCAGGATCCCTCCCCTCCAACACACCCAACTCAGCACAACTGCACTGATGGGTGACCACCCTCCAGCTGCTCTCCCACGGGCAGATCCCAACACGACTTTCCAGAGCCCTTTTCCTGTAACGTTTCTCCCTTCACCGCCAGCGTTTGCAGCCCGAGCCAGACCCCAGCCCCAGCGGCAACCCCAGCTCCTCCCCCTTGTCCCTGCAGCTGTTCTGAGGCCCAGAGCCGCCGTGCTGGCCCC
>VXBA01004193.1:537081-615721 GCA_013399895.1 Serilophus lunatus
GTGGGGCGGGGGAGCGAATCACGTGGCGGGGAGCGAATCACGTGACGCGGCGCCCGGGCGCGATGGCGGCGCCTTTATTTCGGTCCCGGTGCCGGTCCCGTCCCGGTCCCGCCCGTCACCGCCGGGCCCCGCCCGCCTCCCCGCCCAGGCTCAGCGCCAGCTCCTTCCACAGCTCGTCCAGCCGCCCGCGCAGATCCTCCACGGGCGGCGGCGCGTCCCGCGGCTCCTCCGGCGGCTCCGCGCGGGCGCTCAGCTTCAGCCGCATCTCCTCCGTCTCCTCGTCCAGCGCCCGGGCGAAGGCCTGGATCTGGACGTACGTGTCCCTCCGGAACTCCTCCACCCGCCGCTGCACCTCCCGCGCCAGCGCCTCCCGGTAGCGGCCCTGGGGCGCCGGGGGCTCCCCGAGACCGCCCGGGTACAGGCTCAGCTTCGCCTTGAGCTGCTCCAGGTTCCTCTGGATCTTGTGGTGCAGGTCCCGCGCGTTGCGGGTCAGCTTCGCCGACAGCTCCTGGATGTGCCGGTTGAGCTGCTCGGGGCTGGCCCGGGCGTGGGGGGCGACGCTGCGCTGCAGCTCGGCCACGTTGCGGTGGATCTCGGCCAGCAGCCTGTCGGCGTACGGCTGGAAAATGTCCTTCAGCTGCTCCGTGTGGAAGGCGAGCTTGTCGCCGTAGTGAGCCGCGAAGCGCTGGAGCTCGTCCGCCCCCTCCAGGAGCTGGGCAGTCACCTCCCGGCTCGGCGCCAGGTGCCGCCGCAGCTCCCGGGCCCGCAGGGACACTTGGTCCAGCAGCTCCTCCGTGAGCGGCCGCAGCTGCTGCCGGAGCTCGTCCAGGTGCTTCCCCACCTGCCGGTGGGCTTCGTCCACGTACGGGGACAGCTTGGCCCGCAGGCTCTGCAGCTCCCTGCGGAGGAGCAGCCGCAGGCTGTCCGGGTCCTGGGCCAGCCGGGGCTGGAGGCCCCCGGGCAGGGGCGGCAGCTTCTGCAGGAAGGTTCCCACGGAGCTGACCCCGTCCTGAACGCTTTCCTTCAGGTTCCTGCGCGGGACGGTTGCAAAGCACCTCAGACTGACCGCACCCCNAACCGGGGCCCCAGGTGCGGTGCGAGGGGCCCCGCAGCGCTGGACTCACGTGATGTCCCCGCCCAGCTTGCTCTGGCCGTGCTCCAGGCTGTCCTTGTCACCCGTCAGCTGGCTCAGGTACTCCCAGAAGCCGCCCTGCGCTGCCTTGGCCGCTGACACTGCGGGCGGGAGGGCAGGGAGGGCGGGCAGCGTTGGCGGGGGTGTCCTCGGTGCTGCCCCCACCCCCCGTTCTGCTGCCCCGGGAGCCCCTGAGCCCGCACCCACCTGGGAAGGCGGCCAGGAGGGAGAGGAGCAGCAGAGCCTTCAGCAGCATGGTCTGCCGGAGAGAGGGAGAGGGGAGAGGCTGCTCCGAGTGCTCGCGGGGCGGTGGCGCCTCTGCTTCACACCCCCTCGCTGCTCCCGGCGAGGCCCTCGCTCCTGGGGTTCCCCTGCAAACACCCGGGGGCCCCTGTAACAGCTGGGGCTTCCCACAACACCTGGAGTCCCCCTATAAACATCTGGGGGGTTCTGTAACACTTGGGGGTCCCCCGGAACCCCTCCGTTGTGCACCTGAAACCGCACCCAGCTCGTCTCGCCGGCCAAAGCCGAGCCGGGCACGAGGTGTCCCTGCCCCTCACCTGGCTCCGGGTGCCTCCCGCGTCCCTCCCGCCGGGAGCGGGCCCGTCGCTCCCCTTATATAGGTCCGCGGAGGGGGAGCAGAGGAGCGGGCGATAAGGCGCTGCGGCGCGGCAAGGCTTGTTGGACCTCACTCCGTGTAAACACGACGTGGAGGTCCGTGCACCCTCCTGGGAGGTGACCCGAGGGACGGTCACCTGACTGCCCGCTGCCCCCCGGGCTCGGGGCCGACCTTCGCATCCCGGGGGGAATTCTGCGTGGAGCTGCCAGGCTGCTGCGGGGCGGCAGGACGGGGATGGGGGCACCGGCTGCGGCTCCCGTCGTGGGGGTTCGGGGGGAGAGGGACCCCCGGGGTGGGTGCGGGAGGGTGAGCGGGCTCCGGCTGTGCCAGGGGAGGGATGAACGGCGGCCGTGCCAGCAGCTCGGGTGGGGTGCCCTGCCGCTGCCCGCTCCCGCCGGACACCCAGCCCGCCGTGTTTGGTGCCTTTTCGCCCCCGGGGAATAAAATCGGGCACCCTGGGTGGGGAGCGAAGTCCGGCGCTCCCGGGGTGAAACGCCGAGCAGTCGCCAGCGCTGCTCCGGCACCAAAGTCCGCGCGGCTCCCTCTCCCGAGCCGACACACGAGGTCGCCGCAGGCAGCGCTGGCCGTGCTCCAGCCTCATCCCATCTCATCCCTTCCCGTCCATCCCATCCCACTTCACCCCATGCTCCTGCCAGCAGGGCGGCTCGAGGCGCTTTCCGCGCCCGTCGCTGTGTCCCCCTTTCCTCTTCCCTTCCCTGGGAAGCTCCTGGGGGGAAGAACTCCCTTCTCATCCAAGCCCCGCTGCGTCTGGTCACGGTCCCCACGGGGCTGTTGGGACAAGGTGTCCACAGAGTCCCGTCCCCTGCAGTGGAAATGGCTCTGCCCCTCGGGCCCCTCCGGGTGCCCCCGGTCTCTGGCACCCCTGTGAGGTGATGTCGAGGCCCTGGCCCTGTGCTGGCCCATGGGCTCACCTGGCTGCCACCACCTCCTGCCGCCACAGGGACCCCATCCCACCTGGCCCCACCTCTGCTCTCTCTCCCAGGTGCCCCAGGACCCGAATTTGGGGTGAAGTTTCCCCCTCGGAGCAGCTGGACCAGGTGCCCCAAGTTGCCCATCCTAGAGCAGGGCAGTGGGAAGGAAGGACGCAGACCAAGCACGTGCTTCACAAGGTTTATTTCTGCCACAGGCAGCGGGGTTTGTTTCTGCTCAGGAATACTTGGAACGTGTGGGGATGGNTCACCTCCCCACAGCACCGGGACTGGGGGGGGGGGACTCATTTCTCCGGGGGTGGGACGGTGCTGAGGAAGGCGGCCACCTTCTCCCGCACCTCCTTCTCCAGCAGCTCCAGGTGATCCTCCACCCCAGCAGCGCCGGAGTCCAGCTTCCCGCGCATCTCCTCCAGCCGCTGCACCAGCTGCTTGCCGAAGGTCTCTCCGAAAGGAGCTGCCTGCTGCCTGAAGGCCTCCAGCGACTGCTCCACGCGCTGGTTCAGCTGCTGGGCCAGGGGGCCCAGGCGCTGCTGCAGCCCCTCGGCGTCCCCGCTGGCCGCTGCCCGCAGCTCCTGTGCCAGCGGGCTGAGCTGGGCACGCAGCTCCTCGGAGCTGGCGGCCAGGCGGGCGCGCAGCTCCTCGGCCGCCCGCTCCATCTGCGCCGTCAGACTCTCCAGCTGCCGGTTGAGCCCGTCCTGCACCTCCTGGGCGTAGGGGCTGAGCCCTTTCCGCAGCTCCGCCACGCTCTGCCCCACCTGCGCCTTCAGCTCGTCGGCCACGGGCACCAGGCGCTCCTTCAGGCTCTCCACCCCGCCGTCGATCTGCTGCTGCAGCCGGTCGGCGTAGGGGCTCAGGGAGGCCTGGATGTTCTCGGCGTTGTCCTTCAGCCGCTCCCGCAGCTCGGACGCGTAGGGCTCCAGCGCCCGCTGCAGCTCCCCGGCCCCGCGGTCCACCTGGGAGCGCAGCTCCTCGGCGTACGGGCTCATCTTGGCCTGCAGCTGCCGGATGTTGGTGCCGATCTGCTGGTGCACCTGGTCGGCGTAGGGCGCCAGCTTGGCGTGCAGCTCCTCCAGCTCCCTCCGGATCTGCTCCTTCAGCCGCTGCGAGTCCTGCGCCAGCCGCGCCTGCAGCTCCGTGGCGAAGGGCACCAGCCGCTCCTGCAGGTCCTCGGCGTAGGCGCTGACACTGTCCAGGTTGGTCTTCAGGAGGGAGCTGGGGAGAGAGGGCAGGTCAGTGCCCCGTGTGCCCGCAGTCCTCGGCCCTGCCTGGCGCCCCCTGGCCCCCCGAGCCCCCTGGTGCCACAGCCCGTGGCTCAGCTCACTTGATCTGCTTGGTGAGCTCCGTCTGCTGCAGCTGGTCCACCGTCTCCTTGGCATTGCTGCCCAGCTCCGTGAAGTACTTCCAGATCACACTGGCCACCTCGTCGGGGTTCACGTCAGCCCGTGACCCTGCAAGGGGACGGTGGGATCAGCGCTGGCACAATCCTTCTCCCCCGGGGACATCGAATCCCCATCGCTGCCCCAGGGCAGGACCACCCTGAGAGCATCAAGGACCCACACGCCGCCTCACCTGAGACTGCGAGGAGCACCAGGACAAGGGCGGCCGCCTTCGGCGCCATCCTGAGCACTGGGGACACCTGCAGGTGCACAGAGAGAAGGTGAAGGGAGCCCCAAGGGCCAGCAGTCCCCCTGCCAGCTGCCCCACCACAGGCAGTGGAGGCTCTGGCTCTCTCCAGCCCTCGCAGCTGCTCACCCGTGCTGCCTCAGCCGCGGTACCTGCCGAGCCGGCAGCTCCCAGTGCTATTTATGCAGCCTGAGCACTTCCGTGGCTTCCACGCAGGCGGTGACACAGCCCAGGGCTTGGACTTTGGCAAGGTCGAGACGTGGAAGCACTTGACGTGTGTGCAGCCGTGACATCACCCTGCCAGCACCTGAAGGGGTTCCAGGGCCAGGGCAGAGCGGGGATGGGGGTACATGGGGCACCCTGGGGCTGAGCCCCCCCTGAGGATGAGGACCTTGGGGAGAGGGAGCAGCTCACCGCTCCCTGGGATGCCATGGTGTCTGTGCTGGTGCTGTCTGTGCAGTCCTGGGGACGTGGTGGTACCCGGGATGTGGTGAGACAGGGCACGGGGTCTGGGGGACTCTTTGGGGAATGCCCACCCCTGCCACCAGCTGTGCTGTGCAGCAGGGCAGGGCATGGGCTCGGGGTGATGCTGTGATGGAGCCTGGGGGCTCACAAGGCTGTGCATGTGCAGGATAGCATTGTTCCTTCCCAGCCCAGGTTCCTGCCACAGGAACAGGCCAGGACCCTGAAGGACACTGCACCCACACGGTGCCGGTGTGCCTGGGAATGGATCCGAGCCCCGAGCGTGGCCCTGGCCGTGGGCACCGGGCTCTCGGGGCACTCCTGGGAGTGCAGCCCCCGGCTCAGCCCACCCACGCCCCAGGGGACGCTCTCGGGCCATGTAGCAGCGACGATGTGTCACAGCGGGCAAAGGGCACGGCTGGCAGGGGCAAGGACCAGCCCGGCAGCGGCAGTGACAGGGTCCAACGAGCTCTTGCTCTTTGAGAATGAGCTCTTTTGCCCGTCGTGCCCGGGGCCGGGGCCGCTGGATGTCACCCTTGTGCCGTGTGTGCCCGGCGCTGTCCCCAGGCCTGTCCCCCGCGGCGGGCACCGGGCTGGCTGCACACGCACATGTATGGGCAGCTGTGTGCACACACAGAGACACGCGGGGAGCTCCAGCAGGCTCCATCCCCGAGGGATTTCCCAACTCCTGGCTGGCCGCAGCACCCCCGCAGCCCTTCCCCTCCCCCCCAGACCCGCTCCCGGCCAGCCCCCTGCCCCGACCTTTGCACAAAACCCCCAAGGGCGGCCCCGGGGCGGCTATAAAGGGGAAGGCCAGCGCTGCCCCCGTGTTGCAGAGCCCGCTACAGGTGAGTGAGGACACTCCAGGTGAGGGTCATGCCGGGAAGGGGACAGGCTTGGGGTCGGGACCCCTGTGGCCCCCCCTGCCGCCCCGCACCACGTGCTTTGCTCTCTCCCCAGCCATGAAGGCGTCGCTGCTGCTCCTGCTCGCCTGCACGGCCGTCCTGGCAGTGGGAGCAAGTAAGGGGCAGCGAGGGCTGTGTGGGAGGAGGGGGTCGGGGCTCAGGGCGCTGGGGTGTACACAGGGCAGGGGGGGCACGGGCCCCAGGCCCCTGCTGCCAACAGACTCCTGCTTGCAGGGGCCAACACGCCCGAGGAGCCGAAAGCGCTGGTGCAGAAGGTGCAGGAGTTGGCCCAAAAAGCCACGGCCATGGCCAAGGATGCCTTCAGCAGAGTGCGGGACTCGGAGGTGGCACAGCAGGCCAGGTGCTCCTGAGCCCAGCCCCCTGTCCCCATGCCTGTCCCCATCCCCTGCTGCTGGCAGGGAGCACATCTGGGGCCCCGCACTGACACCTTGTCCTCCCCTCCCCTCGCAGGCAGTGGCTGGCAGACAACACGGAGCTGGCCAAGCAGCGTCTGGTCTGGCTCAAGGAGCAGCTGGCAGCTCTCTGGAAGAAGGCACCTGCTGTGTAACCCCACTAGGGAGTGCCTGGGGTCCCACCAGGCCGGGGACTCCCCAGATCCCACCCGCTGTCACGGTTCTCTCAATAAAGTGGGGCTGAAGCAGATGGCTGTGGTGGCATCCTTGTGGGTGTGGCGAGGAGGAGCGCGTGCCGTGAGGAGAGGAAGGGCTGGGAACAGACACCGGCCATGTCAGGGTGCCCAGGGCAGCAGGAGCCAGGTGTTGCTTCCACAGGCTCCTGCAGACCCTGTCCCACCGCACTCCAGCACCCTGCAGAGCCCTTTGTGCATGGCCGTGCCCGGCTATACCCTGGGCAGAGCAGGGCTCAGTACAGAGCAAGCCCTGGGCACCCCCACACCAGCTCCCTGTCTTCCCACTCCCATTGGGTCCCTCGGTACCCCGAGCCCAGAGCACCCCTTGCCCCCTCCAGCATCCACGGCAAAGACTGAGCGAGCTCCAATAACTTAAGTCATGTTTATTTGACAAAAGGGAGGCAAAGCTGAGAGTGACACCAAGGAGGGAAGGGGGGGGAGGTGATGGGAAGGGAAGAGGGCGTCTCCAGGGAGGACACCCCAGGGCTGGGCCGGCCCGGGGCTCCAGCAGCCTGTCCCCAGAGCCCCCTGAGGGGAAACACCCGGGGCAGGTCAGGGAGCACCCCGGGGTGGCTGTGGGAGCGGGGCTGGGGTCAGTCCCTGGCCGCGCTGGCCGGCGGCTCAGGCCACGGACTTCTGGAGCTCCTCCAGGAAGTTGATGAAACGGGCCTTGAGGGTGTCGGCGTAGGGGGTGACTCGCTCCTTCAAGTCCTGCATCAGGGGTGCCATCTTCTCACGCAGGTTGCTGAGCTGCTCCACCACCTTGGCCTGGTACTCGGCGGCCTGGGGGATGCCCTTCTCCCGGATCTCCTCCAGCTTCTGGCTCAGCTTCTGCCGCAGCTCGTCACTGAAAGGTGCCAAGTTCTTGCGCAGCTCCTCGACGTGCCCGCGCAGACGGTCCCGCGCCTCCTCGGCCACTGGGGTCAACTTCTGCTGCAGCAGCTCCACCTTCTGCTTGCTGAGCTCCTTCAGCTCCTGGGCGAGGGGGGCCAGGCGCTGGCGGTACTGCTCCAGATCTTCCGTCCACTTGGCAGAGAACTGGTCCAGGAAGGGCCGGATCTTCTCCTTCACCTCCTCCAGGTCCTTGGTCAGCTCCTGGCGCAGGGATTCCGTGTCCTTCAGCCACATCTCCCGCACCTCCTTGTAGTAGGGGGTCATGTCCTCCTTCAGTTTGGCGGCGGCTGCACCCAGCGTGTCCAGGTTCTCACCCAGCTTCAGGCTGCGGGAGCGGAGGGAGGTCACACACGGCTCCCAGGGACCCCCCTCCAGCCCCCGCCATGCGCTCCCCACTTACTCCAGTTGTTTGCCCACGGCAGAGGCCTCGAACTGGGAAATGGCTTCCTTGCCGCTGGCCTTCACTGTTTCCAGGTACACATCCAGCATGTCCCTGAGGCGATCCAGGGGCGCCTGGGGCTCATCGTGCTGCCAGAAGGAGCGGGCCTGGGTGCCTGCGGAGAGAGCCGGGTGTGCTCAGGACACACTGACCGCTGCCGGCAGGAGCGCAGCGGGAGCGGCTCCAGCCCCGCCGGAGACCTGCCCGGCTCGGGAGGGGACCAGGGAGCCCCTTTGGCTGCGGCCCGACTCGCAAAGCGCTTCGGAAGCCGGAGGGTTCCAGCAGCGCCCACGTCGGGCTCGGCTGCCCCGTCCCGCTCCATCCTGCGGGGATTCGCAGCCGCTGCCGCCCCAGCCCCGCTCGGACCTACCCGTCAGGCAGAGCAGGGCGAGGGTCAACACCACGGCTCTCATCTTCGCGCTGAACCTGAGGGCAGAGAAGAGAGTTGGGCTCAGGGAGCTCCGGCAAGTCCAGCCCCAGCGGGAGCCGAGCCCCCAGCCCGGCTCCAGGGATCCTCGCCGGTGCCGCGGGCGAAGCCCGAGGATGGGCACGGCCGTGTGCCACGAGCACAGGGCACTCTGTCGCTGCGGCACCGCGGGTCCTCTGGAGCAGCCCGGGCTCTTACCAGCTCTCTCCACCGCCGCTGCTCGTCCCGTCTGAGCGGCCGAGGCTCCGCCGCCGCTATTTATGCCGGAGGGGCAGTTCCGCGGAGATAAGCCAGCGCGGCGGCCCAAGAACTCGCTCCCCGGCGGGCGATGTGGCGCGCAGGGTTCAAGGATCGCGCAGCCCCGCGCCGAGGAGCGCGGCTTGGCAGAGGCGGCGAGCAAACAGGAGCTCCCGGCGGGACGCGCCTCGCCGGCCAAGGAGCCTGTTTACGCTCCCGGTGACCCAGATTCCCGCTGGCCGCTGCGGCCTTGCCGGGGCCTCTCGCAGCCCCCAGGGATTGGCCGGCGGCCCGGGGACAAGGTTTATTCCCGCAGGGTTTTGTCCTGCCGTACCCGGACCCCTCGCCTCCGCTGTGCCCCGTCCTTCACCGGGCCGGTGGGACCCGCACCGCTCACGTCATCCCTTTGGCTTTCGCGTCCCCAGCGCAGAGGTCCCGGAGCTGTGCCCTCCTGCCCGCTCACACCGGCCCTCCCCGGGGCACGGGCAGCAAAGCCAAGGCTGAGCTCAAGCCTTAGCACCCACAAGGGGCATCCCAAAACCCCTCTCTGCCCAAGCTAACCCAAGGTGCTGCCCCGTCCCGCTGCTGCCAGCCAGGAACCGAGCACACGGGGCTGAGCCCGAGTGATTCACCCGGCAAGAGGGGACAGGGAGAGGAGGCACATCCTCAGACAGGGCTGTGGGGGAGCCTGTGAACAGCAGCAGGGCTGGGAATGCCAAGGGGAGCTGGCACACAGGAATGATGCTCCTGTTTCCGAGTGGCACCAGCTCCCTGCGGCCCCAGACCCGGGAATGTGCTCACTGGGCACCTCACAGGCATCGCACAAGTATCGCCATCCCGTGCAAGGCTGCAGGATGCTGGAGGCACAGGCACAGCTCCCTGCGCCTCCCACTCGGCCCATTCCTGGGAAAGCCCGCCTGGGGAAGGAGTTGCCCCACCGCAGGGTTTGATCCGCAGGCGTTTCCCCACACCCGCATTCTCCGCAGGATTTGGGCTCTGCTCACCTCCGGCGCTGCAAGGGGGCTGCGAGCGCCAGGGGGGCTTTGGGAAACCCAAAGCAGGAGCGGGAGCCCAGGGGAGGTGACGGTCCCAGGGATGGATTGGGGACATGGCAGATCTAAGCCAAGCCGCGCTGCTGCCCCTTGAGCTTTGACGTTGAGCAACAAGGCAAACAAGAGCCAGGGGAAGATCATAATCATGGTTTTATTTGTTATGATCCCACTGTCCAACTAATTGACTAGTTGCAAGTGACCCACAAAAAAAAAAAGATTTACTGAAACTTTTTTTTTTCCCGTTTTGTTTTTTAGTCCAACATAAATGAGGAAGAAAAAAAAAATACTTCTGACATTTCCAAAAAACAGAAATAATAGCAAAGTATATTAATATACATTCAACATATACTGCGCGTATTGATTACTACAATACAAAGCCATGATAAAAAAAGTGTGATACTGCGGATGGCACGGTGACGCGGCCCCGCGGGCCGGCTGCTGCTGGGGGGGGCCCGGCGACTCTCCCACGATACAGTGTCTTGTAAACAAAAGGAAAACGAACCGAAGGGACAGAGCAAAAGGCTTTCAGTGTTTCCCACCCTTCCCGCAGGGCTGCTCGCGCCCCCCGGGCTGCGGCGCTTCCCTCCTCTCGGCTTTCTGGGATCGCAGAGCCATTAGCGTTGTTTTCCCGGAGAAGGGGAGGCCGGGAAGAGGCACGGGTAAGGATAGCGAAGTCACCTCTGCCGTGCTGGTTTCACACTTCCTTCTGTGCAAAGTCAGGAGGGCTGGGTCGATTTTTTCCTTTAGTTTTATAAAATATTCCAGAAAAGTGTCAATAAGAAGGATCTGAGATGGAGCTCGTCGAGTCCCAAAGGCAAGGGTGACACCACGTGCTCCAGAGCCCCAGCGGGGGCAGGATTCCCACTCTATCCACCGAGCAAAGGATGGAAAAGGGACAAAGAAGAGACCTCCGCACATCCCAACTGTATAAGGAGAATTACCACTGTCGCCACTGGCACGAGAGAAAACCAGTCACAAGTACAATGTCGTTAAAAGAAATAAAATACTTTGAACAAAAGGTGCAAGTCACAATTCATATAGAACAGAATCTAGTTAAAAATTTCTCTCAAACAGAAATTCCTTTTGCCTTTTATTAATAACAATAATAATAAAACAACATTTACCAAAAGAAACAATTCCTACGTGATCAGGAGGAAAAGTGAAGGAAACAAAGAAAAATCCATCTGCCCCACATTATCCAGGAAAAGAAAAAAAACCCCAAGTTGTGGTGGATTTGGAAAGAAAAAGGTCAGGAGGGCAGGGAAGGGGTGATCCTGTCGGCACCCCGGCACACGAGAGGGAACAGAGCAGACAGAGATGAGACAAGAAGCACATTGCACTGGGGTGGGAGCTCCCCGTGCCCCAGGCTCGGATCCCCCCCAGTGCAGTGGGACAGAGGGGGAGGACAGCACAGCCCCCGCCCAGGAGTGGCTCCAGCCCCCTCAGTGCCAGCCCCCAAAGCAGCCCCAGCGCTGAGGCCACGCCGATCCTCCGTGTCGGGCTCAGGTCTCTGGTTGTTCAGTGGTAGCTGGAGTTACAGGCAAGTGTGGCAGAAATGAAAGAACCCAAAGGAACGACACACTGGATGAAGTGAGGATGAGGAAAGGGGCCATGGTATTCCAGTTAGTCAGAAATACTACGGCAATTTGGCGCAATGCTGCTAGATACTGTTGGTTTAAAATGGACCTTTCGTTTCAAAGCTGTACACAAACCCTGCAAGAGAAGAGAGACAGAGATGTCAGGACACATCAGAAAGGCAAATCTGCACCCACAGCCCTCCAGCATTCCCAGTCCATTCCCAACCCATGGAGGCAGCCCGAGGTGTGTGTGTGTGTGTGTGTGTGTGTGGAGAGGGAAGGACACACGGATGGATACTCACTCCCTCCTGGTTACACCCCTGCCTGCTCCATCCCAAAGGGCACCTCTGGGTGCTTGTAGCTCAGCAGGACGTCTGTGATACACGTCGAGGGGTAACAGGAGGTGTTTAGGTGCTGGCTGCCATCACCCAGGTTGGGGTGCTCTTGACCTTCCAAACTCTCCCCACATTCTGTAAGGGCAAAGAAGAGGTGGCTTTGCATTGCGGCCCACGAGCTGGTCCTCTGAGCTCCCTGCCCAGAGGCTGAGGAGCTCCCCACACCTCACCCCCCCCTGCTCACCCTCGCTGTCCCTGTCACGCAGCTGCTGACTGGCCATCAGGGACGACTGGCTGAGCACGGCGTCGGACATCCGGGCAGAGCTTAGTGCTTTTCCTGCCATTAAACTCATTCCAGGCAAGTTATCTAACTGAACCTGTGGAGACAAATCAAGGAGGGCTTGGGAAAGGTGTCCTGCTGTCCCTCATCTGCCCTCAGCTCTAAGACAGGCTGCCCAGGGAGCAAAACATTCAGCAAGGGTTTGGAAGGACAAGAACTGTGCATCAAGCACAGCTTGGGTGCAGTCAGTGACCCTTCAACAGGGGAGTGGAATGAGCAGTCTGAATCCCTCTGAACCAAGAGAAACACAGAATAGTTGAGGTTGGAAGGGAACTCTAGAGATCAACGCCTCTGCCAAGGCAGGGTCACTTGAAGCAGGTGACACAGGAGTGCATCCAGGTGAGGTCTGAATGTCTCCAGAGAGGGACAATCCACACCCTCCCTGGGTGGCTGTTCCAGTGCTCTGCCCCTTTCCATAGAAGGAAGTTCTTCCTCGTGTTGAGGTGGCACTTCTTGTGTTTTCGTTTATGGCCACTGCCCCTTGTCCTGCCACTGGGCACCACTGAACCAGGACAGTTGCCACTCTCATCTACAGCAGAAGGAAGCTGTAGCAAAGAATGCACCAGGATTTGGGCAGGACAGTGCCCAGCACCCCAAACCATGGGGGGGAGTGGAGCAGTGAGGTCTGGGCTGCCATGACCAGCTCCCTCAGAGCACTGAGGACACAGCTGGGCTCGGTGTTTCCCTGGAAGGATCTTGGAGGCAAAGGCACCTACGTAGGCATCATCACTGTTCTGGATGGTGTGATGTCTCTGCAGGGTCCTGGGCCGTGGGTGCTCGCTGGATGTGGGGCGCACGGGGTAGCCCAGGCCGTTGTGGTCAGGCACCTGCATGGCTTGGCCAGGGGAGCTCCTGTCCATGCAGTTCCCTACGATGGACTCTTGAAAATCAGACAAGACAGAAAAATGACAGGTTAGTAGAAGGAACCTGCAGCTCCCAGACACGTGTGGGACTGCAGAACTGAGGGTCAGATGTGATGCCATGGACAAATGCTCCTCACTGGTGGGGCAGGGACAGGACTCCCAGAGACTTTGGTGGGAGTGGCGCAGTACTGGTGCCCCTGACAGCACTCAGGCAGGCTTTTCCCTCCAGCAAGATTCCCAAAGATCCCAATGCTAGCACTGGGATCAGGTCTACAAAAGCAGCCTAAAATTGGAGGGACAGAAGCACAGGATCCAGACCCTTTCCCACTGCTGCCTTCTCCTCAAGCCTGAGCTCGACCCCCACCCTGCCCACAACGTTACACAAGAGCTGGGGGAGCCTCCAACACGGGATGTTCTAGCAGGGCCCCTTGGCAATTGTAAGCAACATAATCCTCCTGGAAGAGCTGGCCAGGATGTTCACTTTTATCAGATGACTTCTCCCTGCCCTCCCACAATCTGGCTGCTGGAGCACACGAGTGTTCTGCCTGGCAAAGTCCATCTGCACTGCAAGCTCTTGTGACTGAGGGCAAAGGCCACATTCCTATCAGGCAAAACCTCTTGTCATCAAGTAAGTACAAGATGTTTTGGATAAAGTCCTGAGCCATGTGTCATCAGGGCTGAGCACACAAACAGCTCGCTCAGCATGGATCCCATGGAGTACCAACATGGGCCATGGCTGTGAGTGCTGGGGAGCTGCCCTGAGGTGACACAGCTGCAGGTACATCCCTGGGCCAGAGCTATCAGCTTTCCCAGGGCTTTCATCAGTGGGAGCTGATCTCCTGCTGTGCTGGGACACCACACTGCCCGGCAGGCACTGCAACTGTGAGGTGCAACAACCTGCTCCCCAGAGATTGCTCACAGAATCCTAGGATATCCCGAGTTGGATCACCACAGGGATCACCAAAGCCCAGCTCCTGGCCCTGCACAGGACAGGCCTGAATTTGTCTGTAAATTTAGCAGGATCTAAATGAGATCCCATCCCATATCCTCTGCATGCTGCTGCCAGGCAGGTGAGCATGGATAGCACAGCTAGCACACCGCTCCCCAAGCCCTTCCTCCATCAGGATAAGGCATTTCTGCCAGGGCCTCATCCCAGGGCAGTTGGCCATGCAGCCATCCTCCCCCTTCCTTTGCACAACCGTGGGGTTACGTGCGGTTAACAGTCAGCTTTCCCGGAAAAGAGAGAAGGAAAACATGAGGTAACAGATGTTGGTGGAGCAGTGCCACCCACACACTGCTCGGGATGCTGCTCCAACTGTGGGAACAGTGGTTGGGGCCAGCAGCCTGCTGCTCCAGCTCTACAAACATCCCCAGTCCCTGCACTGCGGGCGATGAGTCCCCTCAGCCTGGAATAGCCAGGACCCAAAAAACAGCCACACACGTTCCCTGCACTGCACTTGTGGGGATGCAGCAGATTGCTTGAACTCACGCTCCTTTCCTTGCCCCAGCCCCACAGAGGAGAGCCTTTCACCCCCACATCCATAGGGAATGGCTCCTTTGTGCTGCTGTGGCATGTGACACTGGCAGGGCCTCAGTGCCGAGGTTTCCCACGGGCAGCACTCCCAGCCTGGGACGGCTCTGTCGGAGCAAAACTGGAGCAGGGCTGTTCACAGGCAGTTTAGTCACATCCCAAACAGATTTGGTGGACTCTCACAGTCCCCAGCTGCCATTTCTGGCAGATGTTCCACAGACATCACTTTGGGATCAGTGTCAACTCGCTCCTGTGGAAGCACAGGCCACTGTGAAGTTACACCCTGCTCTAGGGAAAACACATTTAAGGAGCTGGGGCAGGGAGAGGAGATACCCTCCATCTCAAAAGAATCTGCAGCCTCATAACACAGTCTAGGAAAGATAGTGTAAAAACCCAGGGACATCAGACTTGGTGCAGGCCAGATGTGGGAAAACACAGGGATGTAGGATTTGGTGTAGGGTAAGGGTGCCTGAGCAGCTTTGAGGTGACTCTGCCTGGATCTGCAGCAGCACAGGCCTCAGTCCAAGTGGGTTATGGAAGCCATGAGGAAGGTGGTACAAGCAGATGCATCCCAGGACATAGTTTACGACATGATCCCTCCAAACAGCCCTGTCAGAAGGGCTTACACAAGCCTATTTCTAAACATTTACTTGCCTTTACTCATTTACAAGGCCTTGTAGTGGAAAGTCCTGTTCTCTTGTGTAAATAAGTTCCTGCACCAGCAGTGTGGGTGCAGAGATTTTGCTTCTGACTTCACCAAACCCTGCTGGCCATGTAAGAGGCTACAATGGCAGGATGGAAACTCAGGATTCAGTACCAAATGCCCCTCCAGAGCTTCCCACCTCCACTGAATCTGGGGCAATTCCTGCAACTCGTGCTCCAAGCAGAGCAGGAAAATGGAGCTCCGAGAGCAAACACATCAGTAATTCAGGAATTAGGAGGATTTCAGCACAGCCCTGTCTTGTCCCTGCCCCCCGCCCACGCTCTGGGGGGTCAGGGCTTGGCAGCCCCACTCAGACCTCTGAGCCAGCCTGTTCCAGCCCCAGTACTTTCCCAACAAGCCTGTGCTGTGTCCTCAAACAAAGCTGGGCCTCCTGTGCCCTGGACTCAGCTCCCCTGCAATAGGGCCCTTGGTGCCAAGGGCAAGCTGGTGGCTCCAGCCCAGCACCCCGAGTCCTGCAGGGAATACTGATCTGCTGCTCAGTCTCTCTTCAAAGCCCTCTTAGCAAGGAGCTCTGGGGGTGTTTTTCCTGCAGAGGAGCCTGGAATTACAGCTCAGACAGGAATTCTCTGACAGCACAGTGCTGCCAGAGCAGCCACCGAGGAGCAAAGGCGCAGCCACTTCCAAGGAGCAGAAAAGATCTTCAGACACTAATGGCAAGTTTAAACTCACTTTCTCCAGAATCCACCCTCTCCAGTTCAACCAGGGATAGAGTCTTGCTTCTGCTGCTTCCCAAAGCACCAGAGAGGGTGCAAGGCCACCTGAGCCACAGGACACTGACCAATGCTGTCACTGTGTGGGTTTGTGGGAGCTTTAGCAGTGCCTGGACCTAAGGGCTTAAGAGCCCTCAAGATCCAGATACACTGCTACAGTCAGGGGTGTGCTGGCAGCTGAACCATTCCTGTCTCGTGTTTGCACAGGATGGGGAACATCACCGACAAGAATAAAGTCCATGGCCAGCACACAGCATCCCTGAAAAGATGGCTGCACGCTGGGGCTGGGCTCTTTACCTGCCTCCAGAAGTAGGCCAAATTCCCAAGGGAAGCGACCAATCGAGTTCCCTCCTTATTCAAAGCTATTTATTATAGAGGCTGTGCCTGCAATTTACTTAAAGCCACAAAAGCCAAGAAGAATCTCAGATATTCAGTGCTGTGCAAAACATGTCAGGAAACCCTTGCCATGCTGGGTGGGATGGTGACCTGGGCAGGAATGTGAGCAGCACATGGCTGGCACAGATGGACACCAGGCCTGCACGGGCAGCAGGAAGCCTTACCTCTGCTGGGCACCTTATTCCTGAATCCAGGCACAGGCTGATGTCTGTACTGGTGTGTTCCCAGCTCCTGCGTGGGATTAGCAGTTCCTAGCAAAGATTCGGGGTCCCCGTGCCCTCCTGCATTTACAAGCAGAGGGGTCTCGTGGCAACCTTTGGTCAATGTGTTTGAACTCCTACTGTCAGGAAAGCTGTCCCTGTTTCCCTCGCAGGCACAGTCCTCTTCCATGCTCTCTGAGTGGAACAGGGCTGGCTGGTGTCCGTATCCCTGCGGCGGCGGCACGGACGCAGGGACCTGCTGGATACATTCTTGAGCCCTGATTTTTAAGAGATGCTGGGGGCTGTTCTGGGGGTGGTATGTGTCAGCACTCTGATAAGGCAAAGACAACGACTGGCGCTCCGAGAGGTTCTGTCCCACGCTGCTGCCCATATTCCCAGCATCCCCTTGACTCATATGCCTGAACAACTCTTGGAATTCTTGCTGCTGCTGCTGCTGCTGCCGCCGTTTGATGAGCTGTGCAAATTCTGCCTGGGGCAGCCTCATGTCCGTGTGCCCCGTGAGCGAGTGCCGGGGGGAAAGCAGTCCCTGGAGGATGTGCGGTACCTGCTGGTGTCGGCTGTAGTCGGGAGGTGTTGGGGACAACAGTGCCTGCTGTAGTGCCGATGCCGTGTAGTGCTGCTGCTGCTGATGTGCGTTTTGAGGGAAACTGGGATACTGCTCAAGCTGTGGGACCTTCAGAGCTTGCTGAGCTGGAGGGAACCCAACTCCTCCCGAGGGGCTGTAGTTGCTGGGGGAAACGCGGGGCTGCTCTGGGAACAGGTGGGGGTGTAAGTGCACCTGGTCGTAGTTGGCGGGGGGATACCTGTTCACGTTCAGGCTGCAAGGGAAAGCACAAGTGATTGTTCTGCAGTAGCTCAGCACGTTGGGCTGCCTGCCCTGCTCAGCAGCTGCTCCTGCACGGGAGGGGCTTCCTCATGCGTGTGGGAGAGCAGCCCTGCCTCAGAGGCTCCTTCTCCAAGGGCAGGGAGGGAGCAAGCTCCCCCAAACCGGCCAGCACAGCGCAGGGCTGGCGAGGACACCACATCTTGTGGTGGGAGACATCCACTCCCTCTTCCCCACAGCGCTCCCCTGAGCTGGGAGCAGGGAGGGAGCCCTTACCTGTGCGACTCGGCGCTGTCGGCGCTGAGCTGCTTGGACAGCTGCCGGTGGCCGTAGCTGAGGGAGGCCATCAGGTTGGCGCGGTGCTGCATCTGCATTTGGCTGGCACTGGGGCTGAGGGACATCCCCCGGGTGTGGGATGCCAGGCCCTGCCCACCCACCGAGGCTCCGGGCAGGAGGCTGCTGCTGACCATGTCGCCGGGCTCCTGCACTTGGATAGTGACCTGCTGAGGCTGCGACTGCTGCTGCAGGGCCAGGCACGTCAGCCCCATGGCTGGGGGTGGGGAACAGTTACCAGACTGCGGGAAGATTGTGTTGTGGGATGGCAAACCTTGGAACTGGGACTGGGAGGCAGCACCTACAAGGAACAAAGACCCTCAGCACCCCTTGCCAGGCCTTGGTGAGGCTCGGAAGAGAGAGGTTTGCTCTTCATCCCTGGAAGTGTTCAAGGCCAGTTTGGATGGGGCTTGGAGCAACCCAGTCTAATGGAAGGTGTCCCCTGCCCATGGCAGGGGGATGGAACAAGGTGGGCTTTAAAGTCCCTTCCAACCCGAGCCAGGCTGCAATTCTGTGACTCATTCTATGATTCTGTGCCACGCTGGGAGCCCAGTGTGTCTGTGGAGATGAGGAGTGAGGCTCCCGAGCTGCATCATGCTGTGCCAGCGTGCAAAGGTCACACTGAGAACCCCTTGCACAGAAACAGAAACTCAACAGAGCTGACAGTGATTTGCATAAACCCGAGAATATCAGCCCTTCCTCCCCACCCCCGGGAGCGATAAGTAAGGATCTTGTGACAAGAAACCCAACAGCACATTCCAGCTGGCAGCTCCTCTCGAGCTCTTGATAACACCAACCCTTGCTGCCAGATGGAGAATCTTTTACATCATTAGCAAACCGCACAGGGCTGTGGGGGGATTGAGGCCCTGGCACCCCCACACTGCTCCCCCGAGGTCTGAGGGGACCACATGGCCCTGCCCAGCTCCCAGAACTGCTTACCATGGGGCTGAAGCACACTGCTGCTCACTGGGGGTGGGCTGCTGTTGGGTTGCCTGAAGAGGTGGTTGTTAGGGTGATTTGGGGGTGGACTGGATGGCTGGATCCGTAACCTACACAAGGAGACAAGCACCTTCTCATCATGCCTGCTCCTCGTTAACATGCTGTTTCAACTGTGAGAGCTGACGCCAAATGCTGCGTGTCTTGTTTTAAATTAACACCTGAAAGCCCATCTTGGGGATCCCAACCTCTGCAGCTTGCCTTCTCTTTGAGAGCCACCTGATTTGTCCAAGTCACACAGGGAGTGTGCATGACCTGGTGACTACCACAGAAACTTGGGAGACAAGGACACTGCAGACTCACCTCCTGACTCACTGCACCCAGTGAGACACCCTGCTCTCCTTTCCCATAACTCAGCCTGCCTCACCTACAGGTCAGAGTGCTGAGAGAAAGGAAGCTGACCTCACCCAGGGCCTGGAGAGGTGTGAGACACCCAGCTAGCAGCTCAAATGGCATCTCCAAGCCACTCAAAAGGCAGGGCTCTCAATCCTCTGCTCAAAGCAGGTCTGTGCCTTTGAATCTGGTTTCTCTGCTTCTAAAGTCCCTCTGACAGAATCCAGCTCAAAGCACCAGGCTATTGGGAACTGGCTGTGCCATTCTCACTTCATATACCTCCAACTCAGCCTGGCCTCTCCTGGGTGTGTCAGCTCATCCCTGAGCTTCGGAAAGAGTAAAAACCCACTCCCCAGAGCTCTCCTAAAGCCATTTCTTTACCTCTGAAGCTGGTGAGTGAGCAGAGCTGGCTGGTTTTCACATGGAGCTTGCAAGGGTGGAGATGGCTGGGGAGGCCGGATACAGTCCTGAACCAGGCACCACAAGAAAACAAAAAGTGTTTGCATTCAATGTCTCCATTAGTAAATTTAGAAACACTGATGGGTGAAGCAGGACACAACCAGATTCACTGGATTTCAGCCTCTGACTGCAGTCCTGGCTACCACAGCTACCACAGCAGCTGTGCAAACATCTCTGCTGAAATCTTTCAGGCTTGGTCTTGCTACAGCAAGCCCAGCAAACTCCCCTCCCTCAATCCCCCTGGGACCTGCTCACGAGTTGTTTCTGCAGCAACACAGGAAAACACAGCTTAAGCCTTCAGCAGCTCTGGCTCGAGTTCCAGTACCTGAATCTGCTGATGAAGAATCTGATGGTGCTGCTCCTGCTGGTACAACATGTGCTGCTGCTGTGTCTTCTCCAGTGTCCTCTCATCCATGTGCCCACCGTACATCTTCTGGAGCTGCTCACACTCCTGCAAGGAATCCAGCACATCCTGTGAGTGACCTTCTCATGCTCAGCATTGCTGTGCAAAAAGGCACACTCTGCAGCCCACCTGACTGAAAAAAGCTGGCAAAGAAAGCCTAATCCATTTAGTTTGACAGAATCAGGTGGCAAGGAAACAGAAAAGCACTGGCTGCACGTGACAACGAGCTGGCACCGTTGTTTTCCCTTAATGCAGGCACCAAACTGTGGTAAAGAGACTTCAAGGTGAGGAGAGCATCTCATTTCTACTGTGCTGCAAGGTGAAAGGCCTGTCCTGGGGCCAAATCCTGCTCCAGCCACTGGCAAGACGTGCCTGGCTGCATAGGGAATATCACAAAATACACTCCAAAGTGTGGTGGTGGGAGCTGTCCCTTCCCAGGACGCCCTGGAACAGCCCCAAAATTGCTGCCACAGAGAAGGTGTGAGAGCAGCAGGCACAGTCTGACAGTGCTGGTGGGCCCTGCAAGGACAGGCAGGACACCCACAAGTGGGAACAGGTCATTTCCTCCCAAAAAGAGTGAGGTGGAAGCCCCCCCCAGCTACAGGTGAACAACCTGTACATTCAGAGCACACTCGGGGCTTGCTGCAGTCACACTGCTGGCAAGTCCCCACCGTGTCCCCTTAGCCTTTAACGTAAAGATTCTGCCTTTTGCTTCCTGAAGCAGCAAGGCCAGGGCAATAAAAAGCCCTTGTGGGGGCTCTTCTGAGGCCCCTCAGCCCTCTCTTACCTGCTGAAGCTGTTTGATGCTGCTGTTATTGCCCATCTTCTCCAGGTGGGCTTTGAAAGCCTGGATACTGGCAGCGCCGTCGGAGAAGCGCCGGACGGGGGAGAAGCGCTCGGTGGGGAGATGCAGAGTGTTGGAGTCCTTGTAAATAGAGCTGGACACATGGGGAGGGGGGGGTTAGTGACACCACTCAAAAAAAAACCTCCAGTATAGAGACACTCTGTTTCCACCAGCTGTGCCATGTTCTGCCTGTCCACTCGCCCAGAAAAAGCCATGGTTTAGAATATGAAATAAAGTGCCACCATCATCATGAAGAGGGAAAACCAGTAGTGCCTGGGCAGGTAAATGTGCTTTAGGTTGGGGACAACTCAGCCACAAATCATACTCCAGGTGGGCAGCAACTCACTGTCCATGTATACAGATGGATCTATCCCTGAGATGGAAAAAGTTTAAAGAAACCACTCTGCACCCTAAAAATCTAAAATTTACCTCTTCAGTAGCCACTTCTGAGCCTTCCAGCTCCCCTAACTGCACCTGATGCCTGTGGAAAACAGGAGTGGCACATGGAGAGAGAAGCCTGATGTGTTCTGCAGCCCCCAGCAGGAAGGGGGATTTAAGGAGCCCCTGAATTAAAAACTGGCAGGATGGTAACTCTGCCCTTGGGGGAAATCTTTCTCATGCACAACCAAGCTGTCACTCAACACCCAGAGCCTCCCAGTTGCCTAGATGCTCCACACTGGGCAATCAGAATGGGCACATCTCAAAGGCAGACGCAGTCAGTACTAAGGCAACCATGCCCAGGGCACCACAATGAGGTTTCTTCACCATCAGAGGGAGCCAGATTTTTTTTCAGGAGCTGTTTTCTGAAGAAGTTGGGGCTCCCCATTATCACTGAGCTCCTGCCCTGCCATTAGGTGCCACCTGTATTATCACAAGCAGAGATAACTTTGCATGCAGATGTCACAACGCACCTCACAACAAATAACAGGGGTTTCTCTGCCTGCCCTCATGACTTCTGTGCAAATGCTCTCTATAGAACCTGCTCTCAGCAAATCAGAATCACAGAATGGTTTGGACTGGGAGGGACCTTAAAGCTGATGCATTTCCACCTCCCTGCCATGGGCAGGCACACCTTCCACTATCCCAAGTTGCTCCAACTCGGCCTTGGACACTTCCAGGGATGGGGCAGCCACAGTTTCTCTGGGCAACCTGTGCCAGGGCCTCCTCACCCCCACAGGGAAGAATCTCCTTCAGAAACACAGAATTTCTTCTGTAAAGATTCTGTAAATGCTGCCTGTAGTACCCAGGAAGCAATACCTAATGCACAGGCCCCAGCAGTAGCCTTTGTCTGTGAGGTGATCATGGAGAAATGGTCTTTATCAGCACCTCTGACACCAAACCCAGCAAGAGACCACCTGGCTGCAGCTGGAGCAGTCCTGAATTCCAGTGGTCACTCTGAGGCCTGTTCCAGGATGTCCTTATCAGAAGGTGATCGATACTGGACCATTTCCAGCATGCTGGGCTCAGTTTTGTCACTGTCTCTGCCTTAGCAGGACACACTTCAATTTCTATAGATCACACACAACCTTCTTTCAAGGACAGAGCCGTGCTCCTGCCTTTTGATGCCATCCCATCCATTATCCTGACACATTTGTTCTCCTGTGGCATTGATGGAAGGCAGAAGCTACAGATAAAATCATGCCAAGGTTCTGAAACCCATGTGGCCAAGGCAGAACAGCTGCACTGTCCTGTACAGTTGTACTTCAGTTCTGCTTTCAGATATTTTAATGTGACCAAAATCAGAGGCTACATAAGAAGACACATAAAATGGCTTAAAATAGGTAAAGGGCTAAATTAAAACCACACCTGCCATTCAATAACGAGGTTTATTTACACGATGACACAAGATTGCTGATTTCTGTGCCAGGTACATCTTGGACTCAGTGTGGGACACTATGTTTAGACCATGGTCAGATGAAATTTTAGTGATTTCACAGCAAAAAAACATGAGGCAGACTCACAGTGCATTATAACACCAAGGGTGGAAAGAGCAGATACCATCCTGCTCTAGATGCAACAGCCTCAGAGCCTCAGAGGCAGAGGTGACACCGACATTATTTACAGGGTAAGTGTGGTTTAAGCCTTGTAAAAATTCCGTTCCTGCCGTGCAGGAGGGACCCAGCTTACCTTGAGGATTTGCAGCAATCCCAAAAGCAGGACACAGCACATTCTGGTTGTTTTGCAAGCTGCACTCCTCTTCCTATCAAGCTGTGGCCCTAGAAATCTTTCCCCTCCTGCTCTTCCCATCCCCCAGGCACCTCTGAGGGAGTAACTTCAGGGCAGAGAGGTGCTTATCTTGGTTTTCCAGAGCTCCAGCGTGGCACTAACACTGTCTCAGTCTGCTCAGAGTTCACCTGTCCCTGCTGATTACATCAGTGCTCAGCTCAGCAGGTCTCTGGCTACAATAAAAAGGGCTTTGTCAAGCCTGTCAGTGTGAGCTGCCTGAGGTACTGAACACCAGCACCAGCCTGGCCTGGCAGCCACTGCTTTCCCAACAGGCAGCAAACTCCAGTGTGCAGCTGGTTTGCTCCCAGCACAGAGTTAAGTGGTTTTTTAAGAGTTTTTTTTCTTATTAAGAGGTTTTAAAGCTCCCTCTGTGGCATTAGCATCTCCGGTTTGCTGCTGTGACAAGGACTCAGTCACATTAACACCTCTCCATGAGGATTGTTCCTCCTGCACATTCTGAATATGTTTAGATCCAATCCAAAGGTTCCCCCTTTCCCAGACACTGTGACTTTTTTCCTTCCCACCCCATCTTCCTTTTCCTGCATCATTCCTACCAAGAGCTCAGATAAGATATAAAATCACTCTTGAGGAGCTTTGCAAAGAGACTTTGCAGTCAGAACACACAACTCTGGTGCAGAATGGTGATGGTTTTAAGCTCTGGTGTGGATGACTCTTGGTGCAGGTTTTTGCCTGCATCTGCCTCCAAAAACATTCTGTAGCAAACCTGCTAACTTTACACTACCATTACCAACAGGGAAAAGCTTTCCTTTAAACCAAACAGCTCATTCCCAACCTTTCTGTGATGGCAGCCATTCCAGGAAAGCATCTCCAGCCACAAAAACGGGACTGGAGGGAAGAGCCAGCCGATTCCTGCCTGTCCCTGCAGGCAGGGAGCCCGTGCCAGCGCACAGCCAGACACCCTCTGCTCTGTGGGTCTGCTCTTCGTCCCTGCTCCTCCTCGCCCCTCCCTGCCAAGTGGGATGTCCTCAGTGCTCCAGTCCAGATGCCATCTGACAGGCTCCTGGCAAAGCTGCCCGGCCGGTGCCGTTACTCACCGGTGCTGGTCGGGTCCCAGGTGTGGAGCCCAAGCCCGGGGTCGGAAGGACTGCTGTCCTAGCTGCCTCTGCAAGTCTGGAGGGATTTCAGCTGTAGGGTTGGTCATGGCCAGAGTGTGCCTTTTTGACCTATTTGCCAAGTATCTGCAACAAGCAGGAGCACATTTTATAAGAGACTGATGGGAGTACTCCAAAAACAGGGAGTGTGTTAGATAATCCAGAGAAAATGGGAAGGAAGAAGCTTCTGCAGTGCTCAGAACACGCTGCCCATGCCTGTCACAGCACTGGGTTATCAGTGCTTAGGGGACAAGTGTAGTTTCAGCTGCTGGTGCTCTGCTGCCAGCCTGGGAAGGAAAGAGGAGCTGTTTGCTCTTCCCAGCAGGAAAGCCACGTTTCACCTCAAGGGGAATGCTGGTATATCCATTTGGGAATACCGAGGTGACTACCTGCCCTCAGTGTGGATTCTTTCCACTAGAGCAGGTCTGCCTCCCTCTCCCAAGGCCCCACTGAGCCCCTGGGGAGCCAAGACACAGAAAATCCAGCAGGAGCCGGGCAGAGAGTGGGCACAGAGCGGAGCTGCTGCACCTTCCAGGTGGTGTTTGCACCCCAGAACGACCCCGGGACACCCCTGGTCCTGCTGCGAGCAGCAGCCACCATGTCACAGCAGGGAAGACTGCAGGGGGGGCACCCCAGCAGAGACTGGGGTGGGCAGAACCTCAGGCTGCTCGAGGAGCATGAGGAAGGGCTGAGGCTGAGGAAGGGCTGGTGCCAGCCCGGTCCAAGTGCGCCATCTAGTCCCTGCTCCGCTCCGGGGAGCCGGGAACGGCCCGGGATGTGCAGTGAAAGGGATTCCGAGCAGTGAGAGAGTCCCTTACTCTGGAGCCACCAGCACCAAGGCTGGACTTGCCTCTTACACCACAGCTGGGAGGCAACAGCTTAAATGAAAGCCCTCTCTGCTCTGGAAAAGAGCTGCGGGTCTCCTGCAAACCCCCCAAGGACTGCGGAGCGTGGAACTCGGAGCCTCTGCTCCAGCGAGGATGTGAGGAAGGGCCAGGCAGCACTGAGAGCTGCTGCCCTGCCCTGCTGTTCCTGGCACAGCCCTGCCCAGAGCAGCCAGGGCACGGGGCCAGCAGAGAGGAGGGTGAAGCCCCTGTCCAGGCTGCTCCAGGGGCCAGGAGGGGGCTGGTGTTGTCCCCAGAGCTGTGGCCACTCAAGGTCGGGTGGGATGGAACGCCCATGTATGAACTCAACTCTTTCTGCTCCTGTGAAGCAGCAGTGAGGTGGTAACCGGGCCAAAGACCACTTGGCCACTGACACCTGGGAATTCTCACCTTTGCTCTATGTCCCCTGCAACTCCCACTGTGAAGCAGAAAGAGCAGCAAGCAGTACAGTCGTTGCCTTCCCCGAACCCAGCCTGTCTTTGCTACTGAAGCCACTTAAGCAGAAGAAGCAGGTTAACAGTGCTGTGGTGCCCCGCCAAAGCCTGTGCCATTAGCTGTTTAAGAATCATTTGATGCAGACAGGGAAAGTTTCCCAAAGAGCTTTACTGCTGTGGTTTGCTAAGATCATTTTATTTCAGCCCTCCAGGGAACAATCCAATCATGAGCTCTAACAGTGTTTCGGGTGGAAGAAAGTTTCCCAAAGCTCAAAGGAGATGTGACTGTTCCCTGGAACAGAGAGAAGACCTAAGCTCTGCTTTCAAGGTCAGATTAAGGAGGGCAAAAGCTGCTCACTTGTGGCTGCAAATAGAATATTTGGGGCAGTGTTCTGAGAAGCTAAATATTTGCATCTGTCCTGATGCTAATGCTATTTACCCTTCTCCTCTGATGACTACTGACATGTTGCAACACAAGGGGGTGGAGAACAAGTTAACACACAACCTGGATGGTGCTTTTTCAAGGCCATCTGGTGGAAGAAGAACATGTGCCGTGAAAGGACTAAAGGCAGCACTGTCGAGAGCAGCAAAGTGACCTCTGGGTCCAAGGGGACTTGGCTTTCAGTGGGATCTGAACGTTTCAGTGCCTTGCAACCTATAAAATACTGCACAGAGGTTTCAAAATGTTTCCAGCTGAGCTAATGCTTTAATGGCTCAACTGAAACCGGGTTTAGAACAGTGAAAATGTGCCCAGGTAAGATGTCCAGGCATGCCCTTGCCAAGAACAAGATCTGTCTGGCTTGCACAGTCAGAAAGACTGCCTGCTGTCTGAGGTGCTGTCAGAGGACGTTATGGGCCCTGAAGTACAACTTTTAATGGCTACTGAGGCTTTTATTGAGGCTCAGGTAGGCCAAAAGGAATCCCAGTGCAGTCTGTCACTGCTCACACCCACCATTCCAATCCCCCTTCCTCTGGAGCACTGAGAGAAGCAGAGCTGGCCAAGGCTCTGGAGTGTGACATGCACCCACCCCAGACGTCACTCTGCCTGCAAGAACCCCCACTGTGAACCCTTCTGAGCCCCCCCCAGGAACCACTCCCTTACTCTGGTGGTGGCCTGTACAAAGGGAGGGATCCAGAAAGCTCTTCAAGGTAAGAAGCAGGAGCACCCACCACACGTAGTGCACCAGCTGGTTAGCACAGAAGAAACTACGCAGAAGCTACTAAGAAAATGTTAGCAAGGCCATGGTTAGTGTGTTCATGGACTGAGAAAGTACAAGCATATTCTACTCACTTCCTGCTATGTGTTTGGAGCAGACACAGAGAACAGAAGTTCCCAGCCTGGGAGCTAATAATCCTTTCCTTATTGGAGCAGACTATTTTAAGGTCTAATGCTAAATTTAGCAGCTAGAGATACCTGTATTTCCAGCAAGCTCACTTTTTTTGAGGCATCAGAGTTGGATGTTTACTGCATGTCTTGATACAAAACCTGCACTGTCACCCAAGGCCACAGAGAAGATCCTCCCACCTCCAGCACTCGGCAGAGAGCAGGAATCCCTTAGCACTCACTTGGCAGGTTAGTATGGATTGCATGCTGGTGCACACCAAGCAAAGGAATTTAGCAGTTCCAAGGGTTTCTGCAGATCCTACTGCTCAGTCAGCTACCCATTTCAGGGGAATCCAGCTTTGTTAGCACCCAGCAATGCCAGAGGAGCAACTGCCTACAGTAATCAATACCCACAGGAACAGGAGAAGTGTTGAGCCTTCGCTGTAACCAACACTGGTGCCCTGGTGAGGTTGCTGTGTTTGAATCAGCTGTGGAACACCCCAGGGTGAGCATTGTGGAGGTAGGAAGGGCAAATGTTAACAGAGTGGGAGTTACCTCTGCACAGCTTCCTGATCTGGCTCCCCATCGGAGCTCTCCTCATCCACAGGGGTGACAGCTGGGACAGCCTGTGGAGAGAGGAGAAGCCACAGCTCCAGAGGACAGCCAGCACAGTCCCCTCCATACAGGGGACACCTGACCTTCCCAAACGAGCTTTCACAGGGATGTGCGTTGGCTCCTCTGCAGCACCAAGGAAACTCAGCCAAGAACCCCTTCCAACATTCCTTCCCCAATCAAATTGCCTGTACAAGGTTGCTGCTACATGGAAAAGTCATTGATACAGATGCACCAAGGAAAGAAAGAGCGTGCATGAACGCCCAAGACACTTCAGTTTCTCCATGGCATCGGCAAAGGAGAAAAGCAACCATTAAAAAATGTGCATAAACAAACACTGTCAGTTCCAGAGGAGAACACTGTCTTGGCTGCTAGATACCAGAGAGCACAGCAACTCTCCTGCAAGGGGGGAGAGCACCTTGCAGCTCCAAATTGGAGGAGCCCTTGGAAGCAAGCAGGCACATCCCTGCAGCGCTTCCTGCGCGCTGAGCCTGCCGTGACCTGGACACAGCCACCTCTGCCTGCGGGAGGAGATATTTTTAAGCACTCCCCGGTTCTCTGCTGCCCCTTTGGTACTTACTGGCGTCATGGTGACGAGCGGGGAGGGGCCCCGGGGCCGCTTGAGCAGCTGCTGTGCGTGCAGCTGGATGTTGGCCCCGCCGTCCGACGCCCGCCGGCCCAGCGGGCCCATCCCGTTGAGCAGCTGCAGGGTGGGGGGCTGCAGCAGGGACTGCTCCTGGGGACACAGACAGGCTCGTTACCCACCCCGAACCACGCCCCCCGAGGCCACAAACCAGATGTGGGCTGTAGGTGAGCCTGGAGGGCTTCAGGAATGTCGCCAACAGCTCGCAGTGATGTGGGGCAGGGAGAGGCAGTGTCAGTGCATGAGCAGGGTTTAACTCACCATCTCCTTGCACGCTGCTTTAGCTACCAGGCTGAACAGTCCTATTCCTCCCCAGCCCATTAATTAATTTCATACTGCACTGTTCTTTTATCCTTCATCTCTTTCATAGAATCCCAGGATGGTGCGGGTTGGAAGGGACGTTAAAGCTCATTTTGTTACAACCCTCTGCCATGGGCAGGGACCCCTTCCACTACCCCAGGGCTGCTCAGAGCTCCATCCAACCTGGTCTTGGACACTTCCAGGGATGGGGCAGCCACAGCTTCTCTGGGCAACCCACGCTAGGGCCACACCATCCTCACAGTAAAGCATTTTTTCCTAATATCTAATCTAAACCTACTTTTGAAAACCAATTGAAATCATACTTAAAGAGAGCAAATCTTGAGGCTTATGAAGTCCAAGGAACTGGCAAACAGAGTGAGCAGGTGTGAGCACAAACACTCCCCCCCCACCCTGGCAGGGCACAGGCCACAGCAGGGAGCACATTGGGCAGTACCTTGTACTCCAGCTGCCCCGTGGGCTGCAGGTTCTGCCTGGGCAGCACATTGTGCATGAAGTTCACATTTGGGGTCACCTGCAGGAAGGGAGCCTGAGGAGTGACACGGGGGAAGCCGGGCAGGAGCTTCTGCAGATCTTCCATGACTTCCGTCCTGTGCAATCACATTTAGAGAGGTGAATTAGCCATGATGTGAGGAAGATCCCTCACAGACCCAGAACACGCAGTTTTCCTTCACAAAAAAGCTTCTTATTGCTCTGGAAAATGCTCACATAAAGTAGCCAAACCACCCTTTGTTTCTATTTGTCCCTTTTTCCCCCTCAACCTTGAGATTTGCCAGAACTAGCTCTTGGCATTGACCTCGATGGCATTTAGCACAAAACCTTCACTTTGAGCATGACAAGCAGTGCAGCTCAGGTGAGACACTGAGCTGCCTTGCTTTGCACACCAGTACAGCTTACACAGAGCTGATCAAGAAGAGGAGAAGCAAAGCACCTCATCCCCATCTGAAATACTAACCAAGAGGTGCAATGGGACTGAGACCTTTAAAGGAACACCCAGGCAGACCAAAGTCACGTGCTGGGAGTAAATCTTCAGGTCCCATTAATGCTGCGCCTGGGAGTTAAGAGTCCAGTACTCACCGTGGGTCAGCCACTCCCACAGTGTGCCTCCTCATCGAGAGGTATCGGACCAGAGCCTCAGGTGATGGCTCTTCCCCTTCATCACTGTCCAGGTTCATTGTTCCATCAGTCTGGGCAGGGAAAACATTGCAGATGTCGAAATACAGTGTGAGGATCAAGAGAAAGGCTTCAATGAAAGCCGAGAAAAGAAATTGCAGGGGTCATCCAGGTTTAGCTCACCTCCACAATTTGGTTCTCAGGGTTGATGAGCTGGACTTGTGGCACGTTGATGTTCATGGTGTTGCCTGTCTGTTCTGTCTGCTGAGTGGAGAGATCAGTATCAGAAGACAGGAAGACAACCTCACTTACAACCCCTTTACAAACACTGCTGGATTAACACCAGTGCACAGCCCTAAGCACCTGGGAATAGGGAGGGTACCCTGGAGCCAGTGTAGAGCTGTTTATTCTCAATTCTCAAGGGGTTGCCTCATTTCTCCCCCTCCCTTCTGTTCAGACAAGATCAGCATCTCTTATGCTTCCCTTATGACCTGGCCTCCCCCAAAACAAGTGCTCATTGCTTCAACAGCAGCACAAGTTGAGGAAGAAGCAGTTCTGGGCTGTGAACTCCAGTTCCCAGTAAGCCCCACAGTGCCTTCTTCTCTGTCACTAAACTAGGAGGAGACTGTCTGAAGGGTATTCAGCCAACGCACAAACTGTTCCTAATCTCGGGGTTACAGCACCCTAAACACAAGACAAATTCTCAGATGAGGTTTGATGCTCCGGCCAAGATGAGGACACCCACGAGCGAGTCTGAGCGGAGCAGTTAAGGGACTGTCTGGCCTTCCAAGGGCTGGAAGGGCATGAGGCAAGGGGGCTGTACCTGGATGTTGGGTGAGGTGGGGAAGGTCATGGTCCGTGGAATGCTGGGGGAAGGTGCAATGCGCAGGTTCTTGTGCCTCTTGAGGCGGTCGCAGAGCAGGCTGTAGATCGCGCTGTAGTGATCGTACGCGTCCGCTCGTAGGGACTGAAAGGGAAAGGGAAGGCACTCAGCCCTTCCTGTCAAGTGCTAAAACACATTCTATGCTGTGCTGGGGTTGCTCAGCTGCCAGCAAACACGGTCACTGGTCTCCACTGGGAATGGGCAGGACACATCAGGCACGGGGACCCACCTGAACCGTGCGCTCCTTGTCCAGCCCCATTTCTGCCATGGCCAGCAACACGTCCTCGTTCAGCGGCTCCAGCTGCCTCTCTGTCTTCAGGTGCTGACACTCTGCTATCAGCTGTGAGGGCACAGGCACAGAGTTAGTGCTGACATTCCCAAAGGTACACTGATGAGTCACAGTGCTCCAAAGAACCCATGTGCTGGGCTCCAGCTGCAGCTGGCATGAGGTCTGAAGGCTGATGGCACAGGGATCCGAAATCCAAGTGCCTCAAGCTCCCAATGCTAGGGGGAAAGATACAAAAACGTATGCAGGTGAGGAATGATGTGGAAAGCAAGGCCAGGAGACACACAGAGAGGAAAGGCAGCACACCAGCACTGGGAATGAGAGTTCCCAAAGGGCAGAACCAACATGGCAGCCCCAGGTGCCCAGAGCCCATCTGAAGCACAGAGCAGCCCCTGCTCACCCTGTCGAACTCTGCGTCAGCCTCCCCCAGCTTCATCCACTTGTGTTTGCAGATCTGCTCCATGGACAGCCGCTTGCTGGGGTCCAGGACCAGCATGTGGCGGATCAGGTGTTCACACTCTGCAGAGGAAGAGAGAGGCTGGGTCACGTGTGGGCAGGGACACGGCTGCTGTAGGGGGTGAGAGGGCTTTTTCCTTTCCAGGCAATGTGAGTGGTCCCCATTGTGCCACTTTGCTGCAGACACTGATTTCCCTGTGCAAGGAAGGAGGGAAGTCATCCTGAAGGCCACCTCAAGGTGGCTCCCTGTCACCCTGTCCCTCCCTGCCTTGACATGACTGGTTTTTGGGCATTATTCTTCCCCGAATAAGGTGGCAGGCAGGGAATTTCAGCTGGCAAACTCCACGCAGCCTGTGCAAAATTATTCCTTAACTGGACACCAGGCAAGTAAGAACCTATGTATGCTCTGTTCTGAGTGCAGTTGGTTTTATCTGAAAATTAATCACACTTTCCAAACACAAGATTTATTACTCAAGTGTTCAGAAGCATTTCTGCAGCAACGGGACACAGACACTCATCTCTGACAGGGCAGTGGCTGGAAATTCCCGCGCTGTAGCAAAAACTAACCCAGGTGTAGTGGAAGGCCCTGTACTCCCGACTCCTTGTCCCCTTACCTGTGGACATGAAGAAGGGGATGCGGAATTTCCCGCTGAGCACCCGAGCCCTGAGGTTCTGCAGCGTGCTCCCGTCGAAGGGCAGGGCACCACACACCAGCACGTACAGCACCACGCCGAGGCTCTGCGCCCAAAACAAACCCACGTCAGCAGCAGGTCCAGGGCAAACTCAATTCAAATGCATCTCTGGGCAACTCATGTGTATGGCACCTCCCACCAGAGAAAATACAGCACACAGTAGCCAGAATGTAATCCTGGAAGTGTGTCTTTGGAAAACGTGTTTTTTTGCCACGTCAGGGCTTTTCTTCGAGACGTGCGCTGAGTGTTCAGGAAGCAAAGCCAAACAGAGCAAAAATTAGATCAAAGCCAGAGAGAAAGGGGTTCATCACATACCCAAATGTCAACCTTTGGCCCATCGTACTCCTTGCCTTCAAAGAGCTCTGGAGCAGCGTAGGGAGGACTCCCACACCAGGTTTTGAGCAGCTGGCCAGGGGTGAAGATGTTGCTGAATCCAAAATCTGAAAGAACAAAGAGGACTGATTAGAGGAATATGATTCACTACAACTGTCCTGAAGAAATGGTGTTTAAGTAACTTGCTGAGTCTGGTGAAGTCATGTAGAATCCCGTAATGGACAACTGGTGCACAGACATCAGAAAGAATCACTGAGGTTGCAAAAGACCTCTGGGATCATCAGGTCCAACCTGTGACCCATCACCACCTTGTCAACCAGACCAGAGCACTGAGTTATTCCCTGAACACCCCCAGGGGCAGGGACTCCACCACCTCCCTGGGCAGCCAGGCAGGCACAGCAGTGCACAGAAGGCAAGAAGAGTAAAAGCAACTTCCCTCCATATTGAGAGAAAACACCACACATGAACACTGCCACATCCACTTTGTACAGCAAAGTACAAACAGAACAAAGACCTTTCCAGAAGCTTGCTCTTCACTTTTCACCCCCATGACTTCCATGGTGGAATCAATACACCAGGGATCAGATCAATGAGGGTTGCTGCAAGTCAGATAGATGGTCTGGAATGAGGCTTCTACCTCAGAGTCAAGTAATCCCACATAAATTTTGAGTTCATTGCCAACCTTCAGATTGCCCCATGTCACATTTCCCAAGTTCCCTGGGGCCAGGGCAGCTGTGAGCACGGACAGAGTGTGAAGGCAAAAAGAACAGGAATTTTGATTTTTTCAGAAAGCACTACAGGAGCTGCAAACTCAGCTTATGGTGGGCACCTCTACAAATCCCTCACCAACAGCAAATAATAAATCCTGAAAGAGAAATCAAAAGAAAGGTCTTCACCTCACAGGCAGCCAGCCTGGTCACTAATGGCATTCTCTGCTAATTAACCTGCCTCCCTCTGGCTCACAGCTGGGACCTGCACTGGGAAGGTAAGGACATCAGTCTGCATCCAAGAGAAGCGAGTTGGTTCTTATAAAGACCCTTCACTACATTTCTTCCCTTTTTTTTTTTTTTTCCTCAATTAAACTGAAGCAAACACATGGTCAGAGAGACGTTCCCACATCCCATGAAGGAGGTGTCCTCAGAAGCAGCTCCATCAAGGAGTGGTGCCACAGAGACTATCCACAAGTGCTGTGCCTCTGTTTGTCCCAGAAATGTGCCAGCAGGAGGGTGAGTGACATTAATACCCAGGGACAGGGACCCATAGCAACAAGGCCATTTTTCATGGCATTTGCACCAGCAGCAGCTCCTCACAGCAGGGTGTGGGAGAGCACAGAGGGCCAGGAACACTCACTGTTCAAATTCTGACTGATCAAAGCAAAAAAACATCATCATAAAAATACACAGTAGAGCTGCAGAAAGTGGAGATCTCTGAAAATGAATTTTGCCTCTGTCACTGGTCAGAATGGGTCTGGGGTGATGCACAGCCCGGCAGTGAAACACAAGATCCCAAAGCTCTGCAGGGAGAATTTGACTGAAAGTGCCTATTTTAACACACATATACATATGATAAAGAATACCTGAGATACGAAAACACAGAGTTTATTTTTCCCCGTTTCTTGAAATAAATACACATTCAGCTTCAAAACTGATCTTCATTTTTATCTGCTAATTTCTCCTTGCAGCCTTTTATCCAAAGTAAGGAGCATTCTGTAGCCATCAAGAAACCTTTGTTTTCCTAAATCATATAAAACTACAGGTTTTCTCTAACTCATTCAATATTACCAGTAGATTACCAGTTCCAAATTCCAAGAGCAAGCCACCAGTGAGGCCAACATCAAACCCCACTGACTGGTGAGCCTATGCTGCTTTCCTTACAGGAATTTCCATGACCTAATTTCAGGTGACTCCTCTTTCAAACAGCTTCTGCAGAACTCAGCAGACCACCTGGCCCTGCTCCTGCCAGCTCAGCTCCAGGGGGGCACAGTCAAATTCCTTCTTCCTGTCCCTCGACAGTGGGAAATTTCTCACTGTGGAGATGATTTATGCTTGTGAAGAATACCTAACACAGCCTGTTCCTGTGGAAACACCTGGAGTACAGACAGGCTGCTCAAACCCCACCTCAAAATGGCAGAGAGATGGGGAATGTTCTTTAAAAGCACCATGGTTTCAAACAAAGCAGTTGCACATGCTTTGGGGTTTTACTGCTGGCACTGAAGCCATCTAACTCTCCAGTCAGGGAAACAGCACACAGCTGCACAACTGTCTTTTCCACCTCTGCAAGTTTTTGAGCTGCTGTCTCACATTTAAAGCAGGAGATGGGCAACAAGTGCCTGGCTTATGGCCACCAGAGCAAGTAATAAACACTGCAGCACTGGATGTGTTTCCATCTCCCCACACACAGCATTTGTGTCAGGTTTAGATGCAAACTCACTCCAACTGTGGAATTCTGGTATTTCCCATATATTGAGCCAGTTGTTCTAGTTTAGATACTTTTATTTATCCTTGTATGTGCTGGAGTGGGGCTTTGAGTACCTGGAGACCCAGCTGGACTTTCCAGGAGTGACTGCTTTGGGTGAGCCATTGCTGGGCTCTGCAGGGAGCTGGAGCCACAGGCTCTGTGGTAACTGGGCACTGCTCATGGGCTGGAAACAGCTCCCAGATCCCACCTATCCTGTGGGAATGAGGTCAAGGCTGGGGAAAACAGCAGAGGTTTAAACCCCCCCCAAAAAAAAAAAAAGTTCAGGGCAGGATCTGAAAACCTCAAAGCAACAAACAACGAAATCTGAACCAAACAAACCCACAAGTTACCACTTAAAAAAACTTCCTTAAAATCTATGGTAGTCCAAATTGATGTATAAATCCAAATCCTCAGGGAGCACCTAGGTCTCATTCCACAAAAACAGATGTAGAGGAATTGAGGAGCAATATAAGTCAAAATGATGTGATAGAGGGAAAATACTTAAAAGAACCATCTCTGTTACAAATCAGTGGGCCCAGGCTCTCATGTTTCCTCAGAGCAGAGCTCAGGGAGTGGCACCAGTATCTGCACAACAGGGATTGTATCCTCAGGAGGGGAAGGAGCAGCAGACTCTTGCAAATGAATGCAAAGCAATGCATAGACCAGATTCCTCTTGGAAACCATACCCTGGGAAGGCCTGGGTGTTTAGCAATCAACTCCTGGCTGAACTCTCCATCTGAGAGCACAGGGAAGGCAGTGCCAGCAGCTACTGACTCAGACCCTGAGAAGGTACACTGGAGAAAAAGCATCCATGGGAAAAATGAGAGCGAGGGTCACAGCACTGGGATCTGACTGTTTATGGAAAAACAGAACAGCAGCAATCAATCAAAAAAAACCCCCTCAAACAGTGCCCAGCAGTGAGACCAGCAGTGCTGCCTCATGCCAGGGCTGCCAGGCTCCCCCCCGAGAGCCAGGTGCCTGCCAATCACCAGGTAAGGGATTTTTAAAGCTGCAAATGGAGGTCAGGAGGAATGTGCCAGAAAAAAAATCTGCAATGCTGAGAGCCTGGAAAACTCCAAAAGTTTGAGTTAGACATTGTTAATGGGTTTGGCAATGAAGGTTCAGCTGATTCTCCATCACTGGTGACTGGCTCTGTGCATTTATCCTGGGAGGTCTGGTGTGAAGCAGATCTGCTGCTATCACTTTTTTTTCTTTTCTTTTTTGCTTTTGAAACAATGGAAGAACTGGTGTCAAGTTGTAATTGAAGAGTTATAGGGAGAAAACTTAATACTTGGAAAATCCTATACCATAAATCAGCTTTTCCAGGCTACTTTTCAAAGCACTACTGCATCTTCCTGCCAAGGCAAACACTGCCACCACCAGGGTGGGGACTATCTCCTGGAGTCATTCTGGGAGCACAGATTTGGAAGGAAAAGAGTTTCCTACTCCCTTAGATAAAAAAAGGTCTTCACAATTTTCAGAGCTTCTCAGCCTGCTCATGAGGGCATTTCTTCAGCACATCCAGATGAAGTCCAGTTTCCACCTGGGTTAGTTTTTAACTTCCTGCTGTTTGCCAGGCATCCTCCCCCTCTGTGCAGAGTGGATTTTTCCCCATGAACACAAGATGGCCTCAAATCATTAGTGCAGCACAAACCACCACAAAGTGCTGCTGACAGGCCTCCCGAGCAGCCTCTCCCCAGAGCTCCATGACCTCTCCACTCCTACTCCCAGGAGCTCCATTCCTTCACCAGCATCGTGGCTCACTTATCTCCTGCTCCCACAACAGCCCCGGGCAGGTTATCACCCCTGTGCCAAGCAGGACGTGGTTCACACTGTTAAATGTCCAGAGGAAGGTTCATCAAGTCCGTCTCTCCTCTCTATTCCTTCCCCACTCCCTCCTCACAAAGTGAGGATTAGGGGAAGCCTGAGGAATTACTGATCATTTTCCCACGAACTGAGTATTAAACTCTAATGTGACACCTACGGATGGCTCGTGAGAGAGCAGTAACACAAAGAATGAGAGTGTTTCCCTTCTTCGAGATGGTATCAAGATAGAGAAGCATCCCTCACCTCCCAGTAGTAAAATTGCTCAGACTGAAAAGTTTTGTAGCCCTTAGCACATTTAAAAAAAAAAAAAAATCATCAAGTTACAAACCCTTGTAAAAGGGACAAGCTCATCCAGAACTCTCTTAGGACAGGGGACAACAAAGTGCTTTCCAAAGCTGCTCTGCTGTGCATTAGGCTCTGGTAGAACTAAATGCTGAGTATGAGACCTTCCACTTTGAAAGCTCGTGGAATTGCATGACCAGGGCAGTGTTAAATCTTGTTTCAATTGGTTGCTGTGTAATCCCACAAAGGCAAAGTGAAGGCTGGTCAGTGCTCGCCAGAGCTCAGCAGCCAAGGTTCAGTCTCACGGTCAGAGGATCACAGACATGCAGGTCTGTGTTAGGGCACTACACAAATGCCCAGGGTGCAAGTTCTCTGCAAAGGCACTTAGTGACAAAAATCCCACAGCCCTGCAAAACTCTGGCAGAGAGGGCCCATGTGTTCAGTAGCTTCCCTTCTCTCCCTGCAGTGACTAAACCCCAGGGCCACTCTGGCTCTGTCACAACACACCACCAATGATTCCAGGAGTGCTGTTTCCCCTTCACTGTTCTACCATCCGCCTTGTCATCCTTACTTTGCCATCCTTTCCCTCTCACCTAGCCTGACCTGCTCCCAAGCAGCCTTAACCCAGCAGCAAGACTCAGAACAAGGCCAGTTTTGTGACACTGTCTCACCCACCACCCAGAGGACCAAACACTGCAGTGCCTGCAGCCACATCCCTGCCTGGGCAGCCAAACCTGCTCTTTTTCCTTCTTTTTACTTTGCACTACACGAAGGGAGACACGAATCTCCTGGCTACAACCTGGCAGTTTGAGCTCTGGGCAGCAGGCCACACAGAAATCCAAAGCTTCCTTTAGCTGCACTGCGTTTCCTTCCCCCTGAATACCTGGAAGCAGCCAATGCCTACATTTATTAACTCCTGCAGGCAGCTGCCTTCCCCCCACGCTGCTTGGCTTAGCTCACCTGCTATTTTGATGTTCAGGTTCGCATCCAGGAGTAGATTTTCTGCCTTCAGATCCCTGTGGACTATGTTACGACAGTGACAGAAGTTGACAGCAGCCACGATTTGCTTGAACTTCCTCCGGGCTTCCTTCTCAGCCATGCGCCCGTGGGCCACCAGGTGATCTGTGAGGGGAGCAGCACAGGGGTTATGGACACAGGGAGCACAGGGGCTTCTCCTGCACAGAGGGGAGGAATAACATGGGCACCAGGCTGGCTTCCAGCCCCACCAGCAGACAGGGAAAAGACGTGGACAAGGAACCCAACACAACATTGCCAACCAGGGCTGTCTGCAAGGGAAAGGCTTTAAAATTTATTTTCTTTGGAGGACAGATGGAAAATCAGAACTCTGCTGTGATAAGTGCAAAGGTTTCAAAGTCTTTTGCTGTATCAAAATAGAAATAAAGCTTTGCCTTCAGTCAAGACACCAAGCCTCACATCACAGCACCCCGACAGCGAGAGCTGCAGGTTCCTGGCCTTGTGCCATCCCTCCTTCCCTCTGGTTTTTCACAGGATACATGTCTTTGGTCTAATATGCCTCAAAGATAATTTCTGCTGGAACCACTGAGGTTCCAGGTAGCTACAGACACAACCAGCTCCTCACCTCAGCCTTCCAGCCAGCACAGGAGGTATTTAACATCATCCCTCTGTGCAGATCAGAGCAAAAACATCCTTGCAATATCCAAGAAGGCATTTCATTATAAAAATGGAGCTGGCCTCCACTGTGGAAATCTGAGCACTCCCAAATATTTTGCTGAAAGCCTGGACTCTCACTCAAAGATACTATTTGTTGCCAGCTGGGCTTTCCTTGGAAGCCAGCACTGCACACACGGACAGGAAAAGCCTCTCCAAGAGATCACAAAGGCAGGCACACAGCACTGACCCAACTGGAGTCAGTCCACTTAAAACCTGGAAGCACCAGGCTTACAGAAGCCAGTCCTCGGTGTCCCATGAGGATGGACAGGCAGGAGACAGGTAGCACAAATGGCAGAGAAAGGAGGGGAAAATAGAATCCCTCTCAAGCATCAGCAGAGCAGGCAGAACTCTGCCAGTAAAAGCACAAAAATCCAAGTGGCAGGTGAATTATGAGGTACAACTATTACCTTTTCTTAACACCTCTCTATCCAATACAGAAATCTGGCTAAAACTAATGTAGCAGGTAAGAGCTATGGGTAGGAACAGCAGTTTGCACAATTAGGGAGCTGAGGACAGTGCTACAGAAACCCAGGAGAAACTCAAGATGTGCCCTGGAGAGTCCCCAGTAACCACATGTGGGACCAGGCAGGTTCCCAAGTTTCCCCAGCTCATGGGAACAGCTTTAGAGGTTTATACCACCCTCTCCCCTCTGGCATGGGCCACAGGCACCAGCCACCCAAACACCAGGGGCTTGTGATCCCCTTGGCCACTTCAGGAGGTTGTAACTCCTCAGCAGGAACAAAAGACTTCTGGCCAAAAACAAGGCTGAAATGATTCACATCCCCCCCAAACTCACATTAAGCTGGGGGCTCAATACATATATCTGTTCTTGAAAATAATACCAATAAATCACTTGTGCAGGTTTCTCATCAGGTGGTTGTGTTTTTCCCCAGTCACCCATTAATTAAAATACCTGTGACATAATTGACTCACAGTAAACACTAATTACCAAGATCCATCAAAACAGTTGTGCTGCTCCTGACTGCACAGCAACCTACTTCTGCCTTTGCCTACTCATGTTGTGCAACAGACTCGAGGTGTTTTTCAAAGAACTTGTCAATTAACTTTCATTCATTGGATGAACTTATTCCATAAGCAAATCTGAGCCAGGGCTGGGGGAAGGAAAACCATCACCAAGTCAAATCTGACCCTCAGCTCACTCACTAGCAAAAGCAAAGTTACCATCTCAAATTGCCCCGTCGTGTTTCATTAAGGCATTTGCATGGTCATAAATTTGTTACTCTAAGGAGCTACAGGCTGACAGCAGAGTTCAGCGAGGGCTGCCCCAACTGAAGCATTTCCACTGATCAACAGGTAATAGCTCAGCTCCTAAACAAGGTCATTCACATCTTCCACTCTGCTGGAATTTGGGAGCACAGCAAGTGCCCTTGAAACAAAGTGCAGGGCTCCAATCTCCCCAAGATTTGGAGAACATTTTAACAATTCTCCTGCAGGCAAGAAAGAAATCCAGTTGCTGCAGCAGGCTCTCCTAATTCTACAAGGCTCTCCTAATTGTATTTTTGCCCAAACCAGGTTCACCTGTCCCTGCATGGACAGTGGCACACAGGCTCAGTCCCACACAGAAAGCTCTGCTGCCCCTCTGACGAGTCAGTCCTGCTTAGGCTGCAAAAAATCCTTTTTAGGTTAGGCATGAAATTTCACTTTTCATGAAGAACTGGGAGTGGGGGCTGGTCCCCAAGCCCTGCACGTAGGCACAGCCCTCTGAGCCCGCTGACATTTCTGCACAAGCTCCAGAGGAAGGACAGAAACAATGAGGCTACAGAATACTTCACATACCACCAAGGGCAACTGGATGCCAAAATTAACCATTGAGAGCTTAGTCTGCATAAACCTCTCATGCAGTGGAGGTTACAGAGCTGACCTGAGTGCTCAGCTGAGAGCCAGCCCCCTGCTCTGAGGGTGCCAGAGCACCCAGACGTGCCACTGGCTGTGCTCTGCTGGAGCTGGAGGTGTGTGGTGATGCTCCTCTGAGTGTCTTCCAGAGAGGAAGGAATGCATGATTTCATTTCACAACCCTCAAAAACATCAGTCACTGTTCTCTGTACTTGTATGAGGCACCTGACCCTGCTTTCTGCTTTAAAAAAACCCAATAAAATCCTCCACTGAGGAAAATCCACCTTCTGGTTCAGAGACAGGACTGACCCAAGTTTCCATTTCTTGCCTCCTGCTTTTAAGTTGCTGTTTTGTCTGGAAAGCAAACACTGCTGAAGTGTCACATTTCCAGTGAATTTGGGGACATTGTGATGCCAGAAGCAGCCTGACCTTCTAGAGATGGGTTAGGGTTGTTTAATGCTCAGAGAGCTCAGGGTGAACGGGCAGGAGGTGTGGAGACAAGGTGACCACATTAACCAGGAGTCATTTCCTAAATTTTCCTCCAATTTTTTTGTTAATCAACCAAGAACCCATATTCAGTCAGTGAGGACTGCAGATTATTTACAGTGTTCACAGGAAGGAGCTGAAATCAAACCAGATTTTTAGACTATATTCTGTTTGACCTCAAAAAGGGACACTCGAGGGACCTGGAACAAAAAGCACCCTATGTTTAAAAGGAGACATTCATTTGGTCATAATGTCAAACCAATGACCCAACCACACACAAAACATGGATAGGGACAAAAATAACAGTTTACATTTGGCTGCTCAGGCCCACAGCAAACCCAAGCCCTGTCCCTGGTCCCCACGCACCGCTGTGCAAACAAAGTGAATTATCAAACCATTTCCAGTAACAGATGAATCAAAGACACTTATGGCTCAGCTTGGCCACTGAAGGAGCTCTCAGGCCTTTTACTGGAAGTTTGGATAAACAGGTGGTGCAGCCAACCCAGGTGCTGCCCCAGGATCCCTGCAGAGCTCAGACCAACCAGGGGCAGGACAGACACATGATTGACTGTGGCCATTTAGAGAAACCACTGCTCTTCCAGCTAAAAATTCTGACCTCTGGTACTGCCTGTCTAACAGTGGCAGCTGTATGGGGCAGTTTAAGCCTCAGATTGCTTTGAAAGCATCAGGGAAGCAACTTAGGATTTGCTTCTAATGAAAACTTGCAGATCACAAGAGCACAGTGCTCTAACTCCAGTTCTATGAGGCACTGCCTGTGCTCAGACTCACCCTGGGCATTTGGCACCCAGAAAACCATGGCTGTCAGTCCCCTTCCCCTTCTGCAGCTCAGCACTGCAATTTAAAGCCCAGTTCATGCAGGCATTAGGACACAACCAAAAAAAAATGATTAAAAAGACTCAGCACAGGCCAGTTTCACAGAGGATCCCCCAGTGCTCAGTAAGAGACACGGTGGCAGTGGCCACACCATCCCCACACACCTCACACACCATCCCTGCAGCACAGCCAGCATCCCCAAGCAGCCCACCTGCCATTAGAGGGGCAGGCACTGAGCTGCAGGAGAGGTTTTACCCAACACAGGAGCCCCGGGTGCCCCAGAGCCAAGAGGGTGAAACTCCCCACAACACAAGGACACGAGAGATCCCTCAGTGCTGGGGATGCAAGGACTGCAAGGAAACCTTCCCAACACAGGCTCCTGTTTCCTCCCTGCAAATTGCTTCCTCTGTTAGAACAAAGTCTTAATGGCTCCTCAGGAAACCACGAATACAAAAAGCTGAGACTCGAGTTTCCCTCCCTCTCTGCTCTTGCACCCCAGGGCAGTGCCCGAAAATCCTCAAGAGGGGAATGACCTCCTGGCCTGGGTCTGTAGGAACCTCACACTGTTACAGAGCTGGCTGCTCCCAGCTATCAACGAGGACAAAATGCTGGGCAGCAGCATGGAAATTAGCCATGCTAATGAGCTGAATTTACTACAGCAGAAAAGCTTTCAGAAAGCAATTAGGTTTTCACTTCGGCTCATGCAGAAGGCTATTTTTGTAACCAAAGAATTCATTCCAAGTTTGTATATGAGCTTGCACATAGTTCTGGATTTAAAAAAAGACGAGCCCATCCCTGCCAAATTCAACAGAAGAGGGAGAAAAAGTAAAAAGGGTTTTATACTTTTGTGATCCACACACAAGTGAAGCCCAGGACGCCTGCAGGTGATTTTGCTGCACAGCAGAGGGTGAATTTCACAAGCCACTGGAACTGCTGAGTGTGTCCAGCACCACGATTCATGTTTGGATAAACAGCTGGAAGACTGGCTGAGGGAATTCCATTTTTCACCAGGCAATCCACACTTCCCAAACATCAGCTGCCACTCGCTTCCCCTTCGTGTGTCACCTTCTCAGGGAGAAATCCACAGGACATGGGTGATGCTGGGAAGGCATGACAACTATATCTACAGAGCTCCCGAGGAACTGGGAGCAGATTACAGTTCCTTGAAACAGCACTTTTCAACCCTTATTTTCCCTAATTTGGGGCTTCACTAAAAGCTTTGTCTTTTACAACTCAGCTTCTCCTCCAGTGAAGTGAGAAGTGAAATCAAAAGTGAATCTTCTGCAGTGACTGCAGAGGACAAGGGGAGTGTTGCTGACAGGCCATGTGTGACTGTCCTCACTTCCCCCAGCCCACTTCAAGCACACAGGATTTCCCCCCTTTGCAGAGGCTCACGTTGGCAAAGCCAACGTTGCAAAATTCTGACTCAGTCACCTGGCACAAAATTCCAGAGTGGAAGTAAATTCCCATTTCTACAAGTTTTATTATCAGTCACCAAGCGAATTAATAAATGGGCCAACAGTTCTTGCAATTGTGCCACACAGATACTATTTTTTCCTTTCAAGAACAGCTCCTGTGGTCAATAATGCTCAGCCAAAACACTCTTGGACAATGGTCTTTAGAAGGGGTGTAACTGATGCTTGCTAAGATAACATCAGATATCAAAAAGAAAAGACAAGATGTGGTTTTGAGCATAAAACACTCCAGAACCACAGGGCTGCCTGTTTCTTTGAAAACTACTAACACACACCAACAGTCCCATCACCAGCAATGAGGTTCACAGAACGTGCTGGAAAGCAAAGTATTCAGCAACACTGACATCCCACTGGATCACTATTTCCAACATCTTTAATTCCAAAGTCAGCACAGAAGAGGAGAAGCACCAGCTGTCAATGAAACCCAGGGAAGAAACAGAGGTTATGGGGGGTTATTTTTCCATTGACTTGGTCTCATTTCTTCCTTTCCTCCTCTTGTCAATGGAAAGTTTGCAGGCTGAAGGGCACCTCTCAGCTGAAATAAGAGTGTGGCAGCTATTTTCAGTTTACTGTAGTTGACCAAGTGCATTATCTGATTAAAGAATGCAATAAATGTACTTACCAAATATTTCCCCTCCACTGGCATACTCTGTCACCAGATAAATCATCCTCTCTGTCTCCATAACCTGGACACAAGGACAGAGAAGTGACACATGAGGAGACTGCTGAGTGCAACAACAACAACAAAAGGATCTAAACCCAACTTTATTCTTTCCATCACACATGTAATGGCTTTCACAAATCCAAATTATAACCTTCCCATGCTTTACAGAGTCATGTGAAGGAAAGGACAGGAACTGGGGAAAATGAAACAGCAAGTTCCCAACGCTAACCCTGTAACTACACACAACATTCCACCTGCACTTTCCTCCTCCTCCATCTTCCCTCCCTTCAGCAGCTGCTCTCTGGTCTTGTCCTGTTCCAGCAGCCTGGGAGACTTTTCAGGGCTGCTGCCACCAAACCAGTTCACCTGTCTAGTTGACCAGGCACTAAAAACACCCATCACAATTTTGCCAAAGGGGGGAACACTCACTGAATCTGCACCTTCCCAATGAGTCAAGAGCTGACAGAACTGAGCCAGAGCTCAGGCTTTGCTGCAGGGAGTCCCCCTGCTGCAGCCAGGTAACACCCTGCTCTCAGCAGCTTTGAACACAGGTTTTTTAGTCTGTTAACACACTGGAGGTGTTTTCCAAAACTTGATGCTATTTATTTAGCAGCTTTGTCAAGGTGGTGTTTCAGTTCAGGACCACAGAGCAGCATCTCCAGTGCCAGGCCCAGAAGATTAATTTTGGTACTCCAGGGTGTTTAGAAACATTTTGACTTTGTTTTGGCAGTTCTCTGCTTCAAAGAAAAGTGAAAGTTCCCCTTCTGACACAAACTGTAGCCCAGCACTGCCTGTTCTTATTAAGAATTAGGATTTAATATGCAAGTGTCATCTTTTCCAGAATCCATGCCTGACCCAGGCAAGTGCAGCTGCTTTAACAGCTGGATCCCTGTTATTCTGAAAGTTAGAACATGAGTAGAGCAAAGAAGAACCTCAGCTCTGCTCCACTGTCACAGGACAGGATATATAATTCCCAATTTATGATCCTACATATCCAGAAAAGCCTTAGGAAGATTCTTAAGCACATTTCTGTTTCCAGACAGAATCTCTTACATTATACACAGCTGCCATCACAGACACTCTTCTTTTTCATTTACACCCTTATAAGCTCAAGAAAACCCAATTTTTCAACCCAAGGTTCCTGATGCAAAGCTGTGACAGGCTCTGAACTCCCAAGTTTTAGAAGTTTTCATCTAAAAATAAATGCCAGTGGAAGCACCCAGAAAGAAGGGGCAAATGAAACAGGCTCCACAGTGGGGACTCATCTCTCACCAAAGCCAAGCCACAAGTGTCACTTGTTCAGTATCTCATCAAAAATTTTAGATGGAATAAAAGAGGTTGAAAAAGTTTTTTTCTTGCCTCAAAAAAAAAACAAACCAACAACCCAAACCACAACAGCTTAAGGAGTCAGTTTGCAAAGAAACATTCCTCAAGTACCTTAAAAACACTGCAGTTCTTCAGGGTCTGCTGTAAGCCAAGGTAGCTAAACATTAACTCCTGTCACTTCCACTCAGCTTTAACTCTTTGGAGTACAAATAAATACTAACATCCCTCAGGCACAAATGAGAAACAGACTCCTTTATTCCTCTGCTCCCATCACTCTGCCCATCCCTGGCCTGCTGTTCTGCTCCCTGGTGCAGCTGGAGGGGCACCACGAGCTGCCTGTGCAAAGGGCAGCACAGGGATTCTTCCTCTGTGGGGTTTGTTTGCAGGCAGGAAATGTCAAACAAAGTCCACAAACAAGATCCACAGGCAGGTCTGCCACCAGTATTGATCCCCTTCCAGGAAAGGGCTGAGCACATCAGCAGGTCCTGGGGGCACAGGGAGCTGGGCAGGGAGGGCAGGGGAGGGGAGAGGAGAGCAGGGAAGCTCAGCCCTGCTCCTGGGTGAGATCTGCTCACTCCTTTAAATTGAGAAGGGGAAACTGGGAAACTGAGCAGCACACAATGGCCAAGAACAAGTGGTGAGAGGCCTCAGAGGAAGCACCATGTCCCAGGAAAGAGAAGGATTAGCCACACTCTGCCTCTGCCCCCCAGTCAGTACTTGGAGACCATGGAAACACAAAGGGCTTCCCCAGTGTCACGTTGGAGGAATGGAGGGATAACCCTGGAGAAAGTGCAAAGCTGAAGTGCTGAGGGATGGAAACCCCAGCACAGAGGGCTCCTACCTGGTACAACCTGATGATATGTGGGTGGCAAAGCATCTTCATGATCTGAACTTCTCTAAATATCTTCTTCAGGTTCTCGTCATCCAGCTGAGTCTTATCAATGATCTTTATTGCAACCTACCAAAGGGGAAACAAAAGAGAAGTTACTGACCATCCACACATCAGCTCACTGCAGCAGGGCTGAGAAACCCCAGCAGGGATGGAAATGGGGGGTGGTGTCAGGCTTCCAACAATTGAGGTATTTATTTTTCTGTTTGAAACCAGAAGTGCTCTGTAACGCTACACTAACTGAGTTTAAACAAGTCTAAGTGCTTCCAGTCAGCTGCTCTCCAGCCTCCAAGGCTTCCTTGCTCCTTTTCCCTCCACCTTCCTGGAGCTGGCAGCCCCCAGTTCCTTTGGGCATCAGACTCTGAACAAGGAGATATTTCTGTACTAAGCACCACCTCACCTCGAGTCCACTCTAAACAAGTACCTTGTTTCACCCACACACAGTAAGGAAGGGAATCTTTTTTGGATTGCTGGAATGAGCAGGGGAGAAAGGCAGAGTGAAACCTTGCTGGAGCAAACAGCTGAGAGAAAAAGCTGCTCTTCCTGGCAGAGGAACATCTGCCCTGCTGCTTCTAAATCAAATTTCAGCCTTAAGTATCTTCCTCCCCACCATGAAGTGAGTGAGCAGCTCCAGTCTGCTATCCTAGCTGGGGATTTGTGGGATGAATTACCATCCCCCAGCAGGTTTTATTGCTTGGGGATGGCTCTCCCTGGGAAAAGAACTGCTTTTACAAATCTCCTGGTTGCTTTGCTCGAGCCTAATTTACACAAGTCCTGCCCAGGAAGGCTGCAGGATCATGCAAAGGCCTGGGGAAGGGCATGCAAAGCAGAGCAGAGTGAAAACCACTGAGGATGCACAGCCAGGATGATCTGAGTCAGGAGCTCAAAGCCCAAGTACAGAAATGCTCAGATTGTACCAGACCCCAGAGCTCGTGGGGACCAGGACAAGTGCTCTGTGCCCAGTGATGTGCCAGGACCACGGGCACAAAGCCACAGGTCCCAAACACACGTCCCTCTCCTTGTGCCAACCCCCAAGTGCAGGCCTAAAGGATGCTCTCACAGGACAAAAACAACCAAAGGATCTTCTGATCCTTTAAGGGAATCTTTAATCAGGGGAACAATCTAAAAGCACACAAAACTGAAGCTTGTTGTTTTATGACCAAATCCCTGCCGGGGCAGAACGCAGCAGAGCCCCACAAAGGCTCCCCAAGTCCAACAAACTGCTTCTTTCCTTGCACACCTCCCAGCTCAGCCTTCCCAGGCCCCAAGCTCTGCTTCCTGCAGCAGGAGCAGGGGCTGGAGGGCAGCCAGGGCTGGCAGCTGGTGCTGGGCTGCAGCCCCAGGTGGGAGGGCAGCAGTGGCCCCCAGGCTCCAACAGGGCTCTGATTAACGGGGTGCTGAGCAGGGCCCTGCTGGCAGCCTGGGCTGAGCTCTGCAGAGCTCCAGGGACAGCATGGAGGGGTTAGGAGAGGCAGAGGAGGGGATTGGGAAGCTCTCTCAGTGCTTTTCACCAAGGATTTTCCTGCAAGAATGGGCTTCTGTAGAGTTGGAATGTGAAGATACGTAAAAGCTCCGAGCTGCCTCACAGAGAGAGGCCAAGTGTCCACCCAGAGACATGAGTCATTTCCAGGCCCAAAGACACAAATGAAAATCCACAGAGCTGCAGTATTCCTAAGCTCCTTACTCATCTCCCAGCTCTGTATTTGCTCTAAGGAAAGCTCATTTCCCAGCTTAATTGTATGGCTGGAGCTGCCACTCTCGGCCAAGTTCAAGGGATGTGGAGCATCTGATTGCACCCAACTTGGTCAGTAGGGCCAGACACAACACAGCTGAAGCACTCTGGCTTTCTCTGATAACATGGGGCAAGGAGCAGCAGGCAGGATTCACACGTGGTGTGCTGAAACTCCACACCCACAAGACACACAGCACCTGGGTCAGGAGCAAAGGGACACGACCAGCAGCCAGGAGATGTTCTTCTTGTGAAGGATCTCATCCCAAGCTCAGCCAAGGAAACCCAAACCCACCCTCAGGAGTTACACAGAGGAGAGACCTGGCATTTCTGAAGCAGTTCTCTTCCAAATGTTTTCATTCCTTCCAAATGCTTCTGGCAACTGATGCAACATAAAAGGCAAAAAGTCTCCTGAAAAGTCCTGGGGAAACCACCTTGTGCTCTGGTTTCAGGAAATGCAGAGCTTCCTCAGCAATGCAGAGGGTGGAAGAAGGAAATCCCCTCTGTGCTCCACAGAAGGGAAAGGAGGGAATTTCAGGGGCTGGGGGCTCTTCCACCTGGGGCTCCACAGAGGAGCTGCACTTGGTTTGTTCCAGAGCTCTGCCCTTTGAATTCTTCTGGAGAATTGTCTTTTTTTTTTTTTTTTCCAGAGGGAAGGAGTGGTTTAAAGGCTTTCCAGAACAGACCAAGTTGGTTTCTCCATTCCTGCATTTCCCAGCTGGCTAAAACTCTCCCATTCCCTCGAAAGGTGATTTGGGATTTCAACAGAAGAAGAGACTGGCTGAAGTCCTCAGGTCTCATCAGCCAGACTGATTCCATCTAAAACTCAGTCACAGGGAACAGCCACAATGGATTCAGCCCTTTATTTATTAATTTATTTATTGGAGATTGCGAATTGAAGAAAAGCAAACAAAAGGATCTTCAGGATCTTTGAGGGAACAATCTGAAACACATGAAAATTAACCTTCAAAATTCTTGCCAGGGTAACAACAGTCCTGCTTCCAAATACCAATAAATACTCATTTATTAAGGAAAGTACACACTTCCCTTCCCCTGGCAAAGTCCTCCCTGCCTGAGCCCCCTGTCCACACAAGCTCCTCGCCCTCCCTGCCATTCCTGCAGCTCACACAGACAATTTGGCAGGTTTTGGTTCCAGCTCTTCCTGCTGCTGCCACTGTCACTAAACCACCTCCCCCCAAAGCTTGGACAAAGCACCAAGCACAGGCTTCCCCCTCCTAAAGGGAACAGCAGCATTTGTGGCACCACTGGATCCAGTGTTCTGCAGTGTTATTTATTCAAAAAGAACCAGTTTCAGGGAGTCAAAACACTAAAATAAACCCCAAACTAAATGCATCTCCTCATGCTTACAAACACCACATAAAACAGAGGAAAGAACAAGACAAAACATCATTAAATAAAGTACAAATTCAGCTATGAGCAGAAGAGGAAGAAAACCATGATCTAAATTCTTAAACAATGAAATACTCCAAAAAAGGAGCCTGAGAAATTAACTATTCTTTTATCAGAAGTTAATGAAGCTTACAGGCAGGAGGATAAATGCCAAGCCTGGAGCATGCATGCTGCTACCAATTAACAAAATGTTCCCTCCACTTCTAAACAGTTCATTTATTCCTTCTTGGATCCAAGTAAAACTTACACTAATAACCTGAGGAAAGAATTGTTATTTGGAAGAAATGACAAGTTGCTAAAACCAATTGGTACAAGGCAGGAAGGTGCTCTTCACTTCTTCAGAGCACCAAGCATTTGGCTCAGCCTGGCACATGGAGCTTGGCAATTCCCACTCTCAAACACACAGGGTTCTCCTAAAATTCCCAAAGTACAACCATAAACAGCACTATAAATTCCTGTTTTGCCCCAATATCCCAGGCATTCAAACCTGGCAGTGACCAGAGCTTGGAATAGGAGAGAGAAGAATATCAACTCGCAGGAGTTAAAATTTCTATGGACATCCTGCTTCTCAGCTGAGTGTGGTTAATAACCCCACAGACTTCCTTGAACAAACACAGCCCTGCCAACCAGAAGGGAAACAAACTGCTGGGTGCCCAGGAGGGTGGGCAGGAGGAGGGACAGGGACCACGCTCTGAACTGCTCCAGCTGCTTTGAGAAGCTCACACAGGGGAAGAGGTGGAAGCACAGCCTGTTTCCAGTGGAAAGGAGCCATGGAACAGGGCATGCTTCCCTTTTCTTCTGTGCTGTGAACAAAGGAACAAGCCCAAGACCCTGGCCTGGGCTAACAGCTACTCCTCCATGCCATGCATCTGCAGAGATCTAATTATAAATGTAATTCAACTCTAATTAAAATTTCCTGCATGAATGATCATTCCATAAAGAAACCACCTTTTCCATTTCAGTTCAGCTGTTTCTGTAGCAGTGAAAATCAGAACCCCCCATCTCTTTCAGAAGGAACCCATGGGCTCAGTCTGAGCAGTGATCACTGCAGAAGTGGGACTGTGGCAGTGGCATTCCCATAAATCAGCACAGATCTCCTCCATGGAATGGGAGCCAACAGATGGCAAAGGGACTGCCCTGAGAAAATCAACATGTTTATCTGGGAGCAAGGCATTTATTTCCTAGAACTGTTCCAAGGAGTCCTCCTGCCCCAGATCCCTCCTGGAAAACCCTCAGTAAACATTCTCTGGATGGATGTGTCCCTGCAGCTCAGCTCCTCTGAGGGCACATGGCAGAACACAACGATATGAGGAGCTGTCACTGGAGAGAGTCCTTGGATAAGGACTGGAAAAAGCTCATCCACCTGAATCCCTCCACATTTACAGTTATGGCAGCTAAGGATCCCTCTCTCTCCATCCACCACAGCTACAGCCTCGCTGGGCTGACAACACGAGCTGTCAGAAAGGCTGACAGGGAGCAACTTCTCTTCCCAGCTGCTCCTGCCTGCCAGAAACACTTGGGAAGCTCAGGAACATGGCCTGTTTGGATTAAGCAGCTGCTGGAGGAGTAAAAAATCCCTCCTGTAAGCAGATACCAAAGCTGCACAGGACCTTCAGGAGAACTCCAGATCAGAGACCAGAATCAAAGACAGAGAAAGGGGAAAAAAACCCAGGGACAAGGCAGGCTGTACTGGAGCTGATTGCAGATCAGCTACACAGAGAGGCACTTCCCTGGCATATGGACACAGGGCTGTGATGGAAACACAGAGTGACCTCCAGGCTCCTGCAGGTCGTGTCCCCTTGGGGGAGCTCAGCTGGATGGGTGTCACTCCACAGAGACACCACGGCTCCGTGTGGACAGGAGGATGGCAGAGGCACATGGTTGTCAGGCAAGCTGTCAGCACGAGCCTGCTGGTGTGTTTAGGGTCGCTAAAAGAGAGCTCTCTCCATGTAAATGAGCGATTTGTGCAATTTGTAGTCGCAAGTGAACGCTCGGCAGAGAGGAAGCACCGACACTGCAAACACCCAGGCTTCTCTTGGCAAGCTCATGGGCAGAACAGGAGCACCTCCTCCTCTGAATTAACTAACCAGCAGAACCCACTTCACTAGAAGTGATACAGCAAATAAAACTAGGCCATTCTGCAGCAAAATCAGTGGCTTTTGGAGGTGGCACAAATGCAAATATTGGCAGCAACTGAAAGCAGGAAACTGTGGACGAAGATGTGCACAGAGAAGCTGCATTTGCTCAGGAAGGAAGTTCTCACCTTGTCCACATCCCTCTGCACAATCAATGCAGGGACTTGTGTCTTGAACAGAGTGAAGAAAATACTGATGGTGTTATGAGAAAAGTCAATACATCCAAATCCTCTTGGCCTGCTGCAGTGTTAATACCCAGCTTGTGCTCTGCCATGACCTTTCCTTGTCCCGGGGGGAACAGGACCAGGATTTCAGCCACCAAAGCACAAACCCCAGATACACACAGGTAAGAAAATGTCATCATTTCAGGATCAAAAGCCATCAAACAGGTAGGAGAGGTGAGTGCCACTGCCTGGAACTCGCTGCTCACAGCAAGACCACCAATGGGGATTCGGTCTCAAATCCAAATTCTTTCTGTTCATGTTCTGGAAATCGCAAGGGATGACAGGTGAACTCTGGTGTGTTCAGCCACAGCAAGGGAGAAATCATGTGCTGCAAGCCAGGAGCAAGTTTGGTGGCTTTGCCAGAGCTGGGCTTCCTGTGCTCTCCTCCACCTGTCACCCTCCCCTGGCATCCCAGGGCACCAACAATTCCACAGAACTTCCCCTCATTATTTCATCACCTTGGGCAACAACAGCGAGGCTCTGAGTTACCTGCCCTGACACTGCAGCAGAGCACTCTGAGCCAAGGGTGCTGGGACTGCAGAGAAGGGCAAGGGAAGGGGAGCTGGAGATGCTCCTGAGACAAACCAACCATCCTTGTGCAGGAGGAACCTCCCGCTGGAAACGAGAAGTGCCGCGACAGCGAGTCCCACGAAAACATCTCCTCAGGCTGCACACACAGCCCTGGGCAGGGGGACAGGCCACAGTTCTCCACACAGAGCTGCTGCTGTTGGCTGGGAAGAGCATATCCAGGATGTATGGAATTACTACATGTCCCCACAAAACCTTCTGGCTGCTCAGTGAGGGCCCTGGGCTCCAGGCTGACCAGGACTTCAGAGCACCAAGCAGTGACCAAGGAGGTCAGTCACCCACAGCTTAAGCACAGGAATCCCTTCAGCTACACCACATCCACCTCCAGCCTTTATCCTTCTTAGTGACAAGATTTCCAGAGGTTTTTACAGTTCTGGTCAGTCACTGGTCTCAGTCACTGCTGCCTTTTCCTCCTTGGCTACAGCAAGAGGATACACAGGATTGAGCTGAAGGCAGAGCAAGTCTCAGCAAAGCTGACTGCAGCAGCCACACCCCAGCACCCCCGACAGGGGCATGGCACAGCCACTCCACTCCTGTCTCCTGAATTCCACTGGGCTCACTGCATTCTGACTGACCTCTCCATCTTTCCCTTTCACTCTCTGTTTCAGGAGAAAACCCCTCCAGCTCTAACAGCTTCAGCTGACATTTGTGCCAGCAATTTGCTGTCAGTTCAGAAGCCTTATAAAATTCTTGTAATGCTTTCCAGATGCAAGGCTGAGAACTTCATAGGAGTCAGAAAGTGAATTAGAGGTGGTGGGGAATATTATTTATCTGATTGAGGGAAGAGGGCAAACCACATCCACAAATGCCAGGCTGCAGTGAGCGCTGGGACACTGAAACACATCCATGGGCAGCAGGCAGGAAAAGCTCTGTGCCTGGGCTGACACTTCATCACACTCCTTCATACCTTGACTATAAATGCAGAATATCTAAGAACCAGTATTAAAATTAGCTTAAGCCAAAGGAAAAGAAGCTGAGGTAAAAGTCAAGTACAGGCCCCTTCCCCCATCACAGCTCTTCTCTCACTATTTTACATCTCGTTTCTGCCTTGGGATTTTTGATCTGAATAGTGTCTTTATGGCAGAGATCAAAAATCTCCAAAACCCACAGAGCCTCTCTAAGGCAGAGCCCAAGATCTCCAAACCCACAGAGCCTTTCTAAGGCAGAGCCCAAGATCTCCCAACCCACAGAGCCCTCCTAAGGCAGAGCTCTCCCAAACCTGTGCATGCTCCTATCAGTTCACAAAACTCAAATGCACATCAGGCCCCTCTCTGGTCACTCCTAACTCCAGTGCAAGTGTAACAGTGTCCCACAGACACCAAATGGGAAGGCAGCTCTTGCTTGCAGCAGGAGTAGTGTCCCTGTAGGGATTCCAGTGGGAAGACTGAAGGCTCAGCCTTGGCAGGGCTGTGGTGCAGCCCCACGATCTGCTGACAGTCTGCAGCATTACATCCAGGGGTTCCACGCAAATCCAAAGCAATCTTGGCACTTACTACACAAAGACTGCACTTGCTAATTAAAACCGGTTTTTTGAATGAGCTTAAACCTGTGCAGAACCTCATGGAGGTGCATTTAAATGGATGCAAACCAGTTACCCAACAAATGTGATGTGAAAAAGCAGATCCTGGTCACGTAAGCGTGAGTGTTCCGTGGAGGAGGCTCAGGGCCAGGCCCTGGCAGCAGATGGGAGCACTGCAGCTCTGAGTGCACTCCTGCAGGAGCTACAGCTCGGCCTCCCAGCCCCCTGCAGACAGGCAGAGCCAAGAGGTGAATCAAAACCTGGGAGGACACTTGCCCACCTCGGTCCCCCTTGGCCAGGTCACTGCGTTCAAATCACTTACCTGCCCTCCACTCAGTTCAGCAGCTGAACTGAGGCACTGCAGCCTGAACATGCCACAAAAAAACCAAACAAAGCTCAGCTCACCGACACCTTGAACAGCCACTTGTCAATATTGGGACAGGAGATGTTTGCTGACCTCCACGCAGGCACCTGACTGCAAGAATCCCAGAATCACTGAGGTGGGAAAAGACTGACTCAGTCAGGACTGAAAGATGCAAGTGATGAGGAAAAACAAGAGCATTTCAGGTACAGAGCGTCCAGTCAGAGTCAGGTTTGAATTATTGGATTATAAAATAACAAAAGCTGGGGAATAAGGAAATTTAGAGGCTGGTGTGCATGAAGTGATGTGTTAAGAACATATTGTATGTTAGGGCTTTTGAGTATTTTTAAGGAATATTTACAATGCACAGATCAGTATTCAGACCAAGAGGTCTCCCAAGAGGAGAGGGAATATCTTAACCTCACTCCTGGCAGAAGCAGGTATGGAGCAGCCAACACTGGGGCACCACAAGAGGCCTCTGCAAGAGTAGCTATTTTTTAATGACAAAAAAAGCTTATTTTTTGAGGACAAAACCAACACACGCAGCAAGAGCACCTCTGGCTTGGCTCCCCAGCCTGCTGTGCACCACAGAAATCCTATTGCTGTAAACTGCAGGCAGGAAAAACAGCTGGCACTGCACCAGGACATGCAGCAGAATCACAGGAGCGCTGAGGTTGGAGAAGCCCTCCAGGATCATCCAGTCCAAGCTGTGCCCCATCCCCACCCTGTCTCCCAGCCCAGAGCACTGAGGGACACGGCCTCGGACCCCTCCAGGGATGGGCACTCCAGACCTCCCTGGGCAGCCCTGACAACCCTTTCCATGAAGAAATTCCTCCTGCTGTCCAACCTGAACCCCTCAGGCACAGCCTGAGGCTCCGAGCCTTTGCACCAGCTCCCAGCTCACTCCCCGAGGCTCCTCAAGGGTTAAAGCCAAGGACTTCTGGAAGATATTAAGCACCGATGTCTTGGCTTCCCTTCTGCAAACAGCAACAAGCTCCAGAGGAATCTGTCATCCCGTATAACAATCCCTTTCACTCAGCCCCAGCAGCCTGTTCCCTTCCCCTCGCCGCAGCAGTGGCTCCACGCTGGGCTCTCACACGGGATCCTGCCCACATTCCAGGGAGGAGCCAGGCCCTGCACACACAGGAGCTGCAATGTGCACTTACAAGTGTAATAACTCCTGGGGAAAGAAAGAAAAAAAAAAAAGGCTGTAGGAACGTTAAATATCACACTGGGATCGCCACGGCACCACGGAAAATCTAAAGGCACAGAGGAGATGGAAGGAATCCCTGTTTCTCTTCATGTCTCATCAGGTCCATTTGGGAATGTGGCATTCTGGGCTCCCTAAGAGACTTGCACAGACACCTTCCTAAACTTGCAAGCGTTGGGTCTTTTCTACTGTAGTGAAACTACCTGGATATTCAAAATAAACCAAAAGCAACAGCCACACATGGGCAGAAAAGGAATTTTTTTTCCATTCTCTAAGACTTCAGGTGCATCCAATGCCTCTGTGTGCATCATCCTGCTGGTGGCAGGGACTGCAGACACTGCTCCCTCAGCAGCATCTCTTCAACCACATTTAGGAGGTGACATTACCACCTTCATTTCTGGGATTATTTGTAAGGTGCCAATCCCATCACCACTTTGGGACGTGGAGCACAGCGAGTGCCAGGGAAGCCAAGGACCAGGCCAAACACCTGATGTAGATGATGTCCCCAGGAATTCTGAGATGCTGTGTTTGCAGCAGGAGCCTTTGTGCAGTTTGCCAGGATCAGATGGCAGTTTCTATGGGAACAAACAAGCAGTGGCCCTGTCACAAGATGTCTTGTCATGGCACTTTGGAGCAGCTCAGTGTGGAGAACACCTCCAGCACGGCCAGGGACACCAGACACCACGGCCTCAGTGCCCAGGGATGGGTTTGGGATGAGTGGCCTTGCCCTGCAAGACCCTACTAGCCAAGAGGACTCCTGTAAATCAGTGAACTCCTGCTCCGAGCTGGGCATTCCCCCTGCCCGTGCCCACACTCATGCTGGAAGCAGATCTTCCTGCTGGGAGAAGCTCTTTGCTCCTGCCTGCACCAGAGCCACTTCCAAACCAGCCCAGCCCAGCCCAGCCCAGCCCAGCCAGGAGAACACACACACACCTCTGGGAAAGGCACAGCAACCTGGAGATGAGGAATGCCACCAGGGCTCAGCATTCCTTACCTTCCACACCAGATGTTACAGCTCAGGGTTCCTCCGGACCATTCACCCTCTTCCTCCCCAAAAACCATCCCCAAGCTCTATGGGCTGAACTTGAACCCCTGACAAAGGGCTGGAGTCTCAGGGGAGTTCCAGATGCTGCAGTGCAGCCTGGCAAAGATGCTCCAGGTCAGCTATCAGCTCAGGAGGCAAACTAGAATGATACACCCAAAGTACTTTCTTTGTGTGCACACAAGGGCTGTAGGTTACCTCTCACATTCTCCATCAATAATGATGTTTGCTGTGTGCCACAAAACCCAGCCACTTGAGTCTGTGTTTGGCTCCAAAAGCAACAGAAATGATCAACCCAGTGAGACACAATTTTTTAGTTCTAAGCATCAGAATTTTCATCAGTCACAAGACTGCAGCAGAAAGCAATTTTATTCTCAAAACCACTGCCTCTATTTACCATCTCCACCCCTTAAGTTAATTAAAAATCCTTCAATTAGCTGATTTAGGGAGGGTTAATGTTCTTGTCAGGAAGACTGGTTCCCCTGGGCCTGAAAACAACCGTGGCTGCCTCCAGCCCCTGATTACACACAACACTTTCAGACTCAAAGGTTCCAGAGTATCACCACCCCTCACTCCAGAAGAGTTATGAAATGAAATGGAAATTTTTAGAAAGAGAAGCCAAAAGTGAAACTGTGAGGAATGCAGCACATTAACCCTCGACAACCAAGATAAAACACTCCTTCCTCACCCTCACCTTGCATGTGCTTTGCAAGAGAAGCAAAATAGCTTTAGCACCATGAATTTATCCCTGGTGAGGTGAGAGAAGCACCGGCTGCCCTCAGCAAAGGAAGATGCAAGGGTGGCAACTTGGGTGCAATCATAAAGTCTGGCTTAAAATAAACTGATGTTCTGCAGTGGTATTCCCACTGAAGGGTGAGGGGGGAATACCTGAGTAAAGCCAGGAATTTCCTCACTTTTATCAAGTGAAAAGCTCTCAGCTTGCTGAGGACAAAACACCCTTGTAGTTATTTCCACTAAGACCTCCCAGTGATGTCAGAACACAGAACCTTTAGGAAGCTTCTGCTCCCCCCAAAAACCACAGAGATTTGCTTAAAATTTGAATTTGTTTCATAACAAAGCCAGCCTGGCAGAAGAATCTTCCACAGCAGCAACTGCACAGACCAACTTGTTCAAGAATCACCTTTCACTTGGGCACAGAACTGAATTACAGCACTGGAGAAGCCTACAAGCCACTTCCAACAAGAGGATCTGATTTCCCTTATCAGCAGAAATTACTTAAACCCACAGATAACACACTCAGGAGCTGCAAACCTGCTTCAAAGCCAAAGCATGAGACACCCCTGGGTTCTCAGGGCACAGAGCAAAAGGGCACCCAGATGGACACTGCCAGGGGAGCAGAGGCTGCCAAAGCCCCCCCAGGACCTGCCCCACGTGCAGGGCAGACGCTGGGTGTCACCTGATGGCACAGCAGGGATCTCCTGCCTGTGGCTCCCTTTCTGTGCCAGCTGCAGCACAGCACAGCTCCCAGGAGTGAGTCCATGGAAGGACAGGGGGGCTGCAGCTTCCCACTGCTCGCCCAGAGGTCGCACAGGGCCATTAGCCCCGGGCTGGTGACAGCACGTGGCCAAGGGCCAGCAAACAAACGGCCATGGGGGTCACTCCATCCAGGCAGCACCAAGGGCTCAGGTGACTTCTGAGGGGGACTCAGTCCATGGAGCTCCACAACTTCCAGCAGGGGACAATGGGGTATTTTTGGAGCACAGACACTGCTATTTTGAAAGCCCTTGAGTGCTGTGGTACCCAAATTCTAATTGTGGCTGCTGCTTTGCTTTGCCATCATAAATCCTGTTCCGAGGGAGGGAGTGTAGGCATGGCACAACTGGGCTGCCACGAGCTCTTGGGGTGAAGAATAATGTTCTGAAAAGATTTAATTTCTAGGGAATGTTTAAATACTGGAGAGTAAACACTGAGTCAGAGACATGCACTAAATACAGGTAAATGAAGCAGGGGCACGTGGAAGCAAAGCCACAGCCTGGAATCCTCTCAATGCCTCTCCTTGTACAGGGGGAATTCAGGGCCCACAGAGGACAAAGCCTCTTTTATATGTGCAGAAACTGCAAGAAAACAAAAACCAAACAAATGCAGCCAACCTACAGATCCGTTTGGGGGTCTTAAACCGAGTGAGCAGCACACAGCTTGGTGTACCTGGATTTGGGGGGTTTGGGCTGTTTCCCACATACAAAGCCCAGGTCAGGCAGAGTATTTACAGCTCATGGGACCTCTGAGTAACTGCAGCACAGAGCAGATGGGTCAGTGGCCACTGCAAACAGCTGGGGAAGCACTGTGCATCTCTGGGAGGCCACTCAGTGCCCTGGTGTGTGTGACCAGCTCTGCTCCCTCCTACACACGTGCACCAGGCTCAAAACACATCCCTTTTCCCATGTCACACTATTTCCTATTTCTTCCAAGCAGCAGGTCAGGACTCACTGCACCAGGACACTGACAATACATTTCATTTGCTCTCAGTGGACCGAAAGGCTTTACTTCCACAAGCACAAACTGATGTGCTACTAAATCATTTCACTTACAGCAGAGCAAGGTGCACGTAAAAGCAAAAGAACTACTTGTTAAGGGAACTCCCCAGCTCCAACAGCCACAAAACAGAGGTTTTCCTTGTCCAGCATTTTCTGATCCCAAACTACCCTTCCCCAAAGTGCAGCAGCAGGAACTAAAGGTGTTTGGCAGCATCCAGTGGGAACCAGGAGCACATCATGGCTTTTGTGAACCCCCTCACACAGCTCAGCTGCTACTGCAGAACCAACCCCAGGGGCCATGGCAGGAGCAGAAAGCATAGCTGGGACATCCCAAAATCTCTGTGCCTTCAAAAACAACATGTGTCAGTCCCAGGCAGGGCTTTCCCTGCCAACCCTCCTCCCTGCTCAGAGCCTGCACATCCCTGTCCCAACAAAGCTCAAACCAATCTCACTCCAGGGATTTTTGCCTCCTCAGGAGGGAAAAGGGATCATAGATAGTTCTCTGCAAACTTGGCAGGCCATGTGGGAACTGATACAGCCAGGGTGGGCAAGCTGGAGCCAAGAGAAGAGTTTTGGCTCCTAAAGTAGAAGCCTGAAAAATTGGAAGTGGCGCTTCATTTGTTTAAATTACCTTCTGAAACCATGCTCCATATGTGGGAATAAACAGTCACTCTGGTAGCCCTAAACACAACCAGGAGTAAATTGTTCCAAGATGCACATCTGCACTTAGCAAACATCAGACAGACAGGCTGCCAAGGCAGGGCTTCAGTTCCCTTACAGGACTTTGGGGGGTGTTTTTAAGAACTCCTGACTGAAAATGGCAGCCCAGAAAGGTGCTATGTATGAACAGCCCACCATGGCCCCTGGCTCAGCAAATAAAGGTCTCAGTCTGTCCTGTGGCCTTGGAGCCACACAACTGTTTAGGCTGGAAAAGCCCTCTAAGGTCACCAGTCCAATCACACTGCCAAGGCCACCACCAACCCATGTCCCCAGGTGCCACATCTATATGGCTTTTAAACAACTCCAGGGATGGGGGGACTCCACCACTGCCTTGGACAGTCTGTTCCAGGGCTGGACCACCCTTTCAGGGAAGGAATTTTCCCTGATTATCCAACCTAAACCTCCCCTAGTGCAACTTGAGGCCGTTCCCTCTCATTCCATCCCTTGTTCCCTGGGAGCACAGCCTGTCTCCACACTCCCCTGAGCCTCCTTTTCTCCAGGCTGAGCTCCCCCAGCTGCTCCTTGTGTTCCAGACCCTTTCCCAGCCCCACTGCCTTGCTTCTGACATATTCCAGCCCCTCAGTGCCACTTCAAAAGCAGCTTCTCCCATTCCTGCCCATCCACGAAACACAGCAAAATTCCCAGTACAGATACAACTTGGAAGTGACCTGAGGGCAGGATCTCCTCTCTGGATCCTCATGGACACCAAGCTCCCAGCCCTCTCCCCTGGGCTGTACAGTGGGAGGGGATTTCAGCCAGCAGCTCATACTGTACTGCTCTCCAATGACGTGGACAGTAAAACAAGCTGCCTGCCTTCTAAACCTGGAATATCACAAGACCACCACATAAATGTCAGGCCTGGCAGCCAGGAGCTCCCCAGTGATCACACAGAGCACACAGCCCCTGCTCCCCTGCTCAGCACCCAGGACACAGGATGTGCCCCAAAACCTGCAGGAACTTCTGCAGCCAGTCCTCATTCTGCAATTCTGTTTATTTGAGGATGTGGATGTTGGTCAGAGCACACCAGAACACACCAGTGACACTGGAGTGCCTGAGCAGAACAGGCAGGGAGTTAACAAGGAACTTGGCAGTGCTGGGCAAGAGATTTATTGCAGCTGCACAAGAAAGCATCAAAAATTGTAGCCATCCAAACACCACCTTGATATCAACATTTCTCCAAATTATCTCCTTGCTTTCACTTCCAGAGAAGGGCAACAGAGCTGGGGAAGGGTTTGGAGAGTCAGTCCCTATGAGGAGCAGAAATATTGACTGCTTGGCCTTAGGGAGCTGATTTACACCTTAATTGCCTTCTCCCCCTCCAGCATTTTGAACCATCCAGGACACCTGCAACAGCAGGAACACCAGGGAAAATGGTGATATTATAGGAAAAAGTAAAGGACTTCGGGCTGCCCAAAGGTTCCAGAGCACCAACCCTTGCATGAGGCTGCAGAGCTGTGCTGCACACACACTGAAGCAATTAGCCAGGAGCCTCCCAAGCCCCACACGAGCTGGGGAGCTATCACATTATAGATCCTTATGTAAGGCACAGTGACGTCAATCAGGCTCCCCTGACACACGCAGGGGGTGAGAGCAGCCAGCCTGCAGGAATTCCAGATCACATTTCCCATCTCCCCTATTCATTCATTTCTATCACTTGCCATGACCTTGCTCTCCAGGGACACGTATTACCAGAAGGAGATAAATGAGATTTCTATTAATTTGAACTATAGCAGCAAGAAACTAAAGGCACTGTCTCACAAGGCTGATTAGTGTTTTTTTCTCTCTTTAAATGCAGATGAAAAAAATGCTTATTTACCAACTGCAGGAGTGGTCACACTAATAATTATTGCTGCTTTCAATGGTATTGAGGAGAGGAAAAGGTTGAGCAGAGCTGGTAGAGTCAGGTCCCTGTGTGGTGCAGGAGATCTTTGTCTCTGCAGAACTGAGCTCTGTCATGTTAGTTTTGACTTTCTATGATTCAGGTACAAAATGAAAATGAGTTTCTATTCTTGCACGTACCGAAAATTCCTTAAATGCAACAGCTGCCTCAGGGAAAACAAGAACTTTTCCCTGGTAATAGAATGGGGTAAAGTCTCAGAGAATAATAACAGTGACATCTGAGAGAACTGTAATGGGCCAGGGCCATCCCATGCACCTTGTAAAGAGCCCACCAGCAGTCCCTGCCATCAGCAAGGATCTCCAGGAAGGGATTTCCTACAAGCTGCAGCCTCAGTGCATCCCACAGCACCCCTGTGGCTGGGCACTGCACAACCACCACGGGCTCTGCCAAGCTGAAACCATTCCCAGCTCACTGTTCAAGAACAACTAGTCCAGGGCCCACAGCTCACCAGATAAACACAGCTGGAAACCAGCCCAGGAGCCAGTGTGGTGCTCCAGGAGGAGGCAGACGTGGCTGCTAACAAGCAAGACAGGCAAGCAGCTCTGAGATAAGGTGCACACTGAGGGCAGTTTCACAACAACCAAGGGAAAAAAACAACCCCACATCAGCAAGACTTGAGGAACAGCCTGGAATTATCTCCCAGCAAACCTTGTGGGATACAGTCATCTCCACAACCACACCACAGCCACACAGGCTCTCGCTCTGGCAGCTGCGAGACTGAGCTGTGCTGCTCACACAGAACATGCCTCATTTCTGGGCAGCAGCTTTTCAAGCTGTGACTCCCCAAGGAGCAGCTCTCGAGGGATGGAACCAGGAGCCAGGGATGGCACTCCACCACAAACTGGCACAGGCTGCTGCAGAGCCTTGAGCACAGCACCACAGCTGAGTGCAAACCCAGCCCGTGTGCTCAGCACACCCAAACGGGGCTGCACAGCAGCTGGGAGAGGAAAATGAACATCAGCACAGCACCTCAGCAGGTGAGGGTCAAACTGCTCCCACCCCGAGCCTCTGCTCTCCTGTCCTTCCACTCACACCCATCCTTGTCCTGCTCTCCAAGGGGAAGCTGGTGAGCTGAGGGTAAACAGCTCTGCTCAGTCCCTCTGGGGAAAAAGGAAGAAAAAAGCTCTCCAACGTCACTGAAATGGAATGTGAGGGAATCAAGTGCACTTGTAGGGGGAGAAAAAGGGCGGCCTCGCACTCCAGTCTGCCTGCACACAGCACTTTGGGTGGGAGACACACACACACAGAGCATCCAGCAGTGCATCTGCTAAAGATCCCTTCAGCTCTGAGGGTCTGAAGAGATATTTTGGTCTGTAGAAAAGTTATGTTAATCCAGTGAATCATTTGACAGGAATGTACAGTCATCCCAGTGCAATGGAAAATGTAGAGATTCAAACGTTCAATGTACACATCCAGCACAAAAAGATGAGGGAGACACTTCTTCCAGAGGCATTACTCATCCCTGCCTTGGCTGCACACCGCTGCAGAGGTGTGCAGGAAGGAGGAAGAGCAGCATCAATAACTCACCAGCTGCAGAACAAAACAACCAGGTAAGAACCACAAAGAGCAGAAAGCAAGACCTAAACCACCCCAAATGCAGCCAGGCCACCTCCTTGTCACTGCATGAGTGACATGAGGCTGCTCTGCCCCACTCCCACTGCATCCCAAGTCATGTGTGGAATGGTGGGACTTGCCCTTTCACAGGCACTATGAGAAACTCTGTCTCAAGGAGCTGACAGAGGGTTTGCTGAAGTGCTGCAGCTATTTACCTAAGGAGAAAGAATGAAAGAATGCAAGTGTTGGCTGGAAACAGCAGAATTCTGTGTTACACACAGGCTTTCCTTGGGTCCTAACAGCTCCACTCCAGAAGAGCAGCAGTTCAGTCACAGATGAGAATCTTTGCAGTGGCTGTTGAAGGAAATCAGCTCAGAGGTGAAGCACCACGGCAACCCCACACCCAGCCCATTCTTTACCCAGTGGGGGTTCATTTGCAATGCCATGATGTTTAATGATGTGAAAGGTAAGAGCACACCAGCAGATGATTCCCTCACACTTCCCAAGCTCTCTGCACCATCACTCCACGAGAAGTCTGGAAGACAGGCAGTGGATTCACCCTGACAGGAGGTAAGCTGGAACCTCTCCCGTGCCACACACCCTCCTCAAACCCCTCCTCAACTGCACTCAGCTCTGTTGAGAAGTAACACAAGGAAAAGAGCATATGGATGGATCCAAAGCTATTCTGAATCACTGCTGGCTGCCAGCAGACATATTGCTGTCATTAGCCTCTAGCTCTCTAGCAAGATTTGTTTCTGAAAAGTCTTTGAGCCAACAGATTATATAAAGCTCAGACCCTTCCTCTTCCACACGAGCTGATAGTCTCCTCGCTGGGTGACTGGTGTTTGTGAGGAACATGTTCACCCCTGCAAGATGAGGATGATGCAGCTGATCAAAACAACTTCCCTGGCCAGCAGGCAGTGGGGCAGCCAAAGCTGGCACTGCCAGATACTGCCAGATCACAGGATCACAGGACAGAACCCCAGACTGGTTTGGGGTGGAAGGACCTTAAAGCCCACCCAGTTCCACCCCCTGCCCTGGGCAGGGACACCTCCCACTGTCCCAGGGGGCTCCAACCTGGCCTTGGACACTTCCAGAGACGGGGCAGCCACAGCTTCTCTGGGTACCCTGTGCCAGGGCCTCCCCATTCTCCTAGGGAGGAATATTTCTCTAAACTCTAATCCAAACCTGCTGTCAGTTTGAACTCGTTTCTCCTTGTCCTCCTTGGAGCCTCCTGCCACCAGGGCCACACCATTCCCTGCCTCAGCACACCTCCCCACTGTGCTGGCTGACCCCACAGAACCGGCTCATTAAGTCGTGAGCACTTGTAAATACCTGCAGGTTACTGCCGAGGGCTCTCTGTATCTTTTATCTAAACAAAATGGTACAGGACCAGGCTTGTTTTATGCAACAACACCCTTGGAGCTTCTACTCCTGACAGCAAGTGAGCAGTTAGTTCTGTACATCTCTCCTGGCTTGGCTTTTTCACCCTTTTTTGGCATTGGTTTGTAAAAAGTTAAATATATTCTGTGTTCTGAGCTATGAAATAAAGAAACCCTTTTTAGTTTCTTTATTAATACAAAGCAGGACTGCCCCCCCCGCCCCCCAGATTCTGATAAACTCCTCGTGGTTTAAGCTTTACTGGAAACCAGGCTTTCTACCTTGCTAGTTTTTCATATTACTGCCTCTCATTAAGCAATTTAGATACCCGAGTAGTAAATCAGAAGTGAAAGGAAGGTTCTTAATCGCAAGATCTAAACAACACTGTTTTTTCCTCAGCTCGTAACTCCTGATAACTACCTCATCTTCTGGTCAGAGCTGTCTCACACTGCATTATCTTCACACCTTCAGGTGTCTGAAAGAGGTCAAACAAACACTCCGTAGTTTCCTTGCACAAGGCTGGTAGTAGGGGATGAGATTTATTAATTCCCTAAGCTCTGGTAACTCAGCTGCAAATAACCAAGGTCCCTGTCCTAAAAACAGCCCAGAAGAGGCTGTCAGAGGTAAGTGCAGAAGCCCCAGTGGTGGTGAAGCACAGTGAGCCATCCCAGCACATCTCCCAGTTACTCCTCAGAAACTCATTGCAGCTCGAGATGTGCTTCAGCCAGCAATTCCCAACACAAAATACACCAACAGTCCCTGGAGCACAGATGGAAGCTGATCCCTACCCCCTCCCAGGGGAGTTCCCTCATCACTAAGCTACAAAATCATGTCCTCTCTTGCTTTCAGCCTTTGATGATACGAATCTTACGTTCCTTCCTACACAGTGCCCTGGTTCCAACAGGAGAGGCAGAGCCTCTCCTCCCTCCTCAGCTCGGGGATTTGGGCACTCTCAGGGCTGCAGCCAGGGCTGCCCCAAGGCTCAGGAGACGCCTCACCTGGTACTGCAGCCAGTGCCATCTCCCACCTCCCTTTCACTCACCTACAGGCTTCAGTGCTCCTCTGCCACTGATGGCCCTGGGTGCAGCCTGTGAACCCACACAAGACACCAAAAGCACTCACCTGCCCTGCCTGTGGCTTTGCTCTTCCCACGAGGGCAGGGTGCTGAAGGAAAGGGTCAAGCTCTCAAAGAGCAGAAGTCAGTCTGTTTTTCTGCTCACAGCAAATCACATTAGCCATAGTTTTCTTTCTTCCACCCCACACTGCACGTGGCTTCCTGCACATCTGGAGCAGCTCCTCATCACCTGCCCAGCCAGGCCCCAGGGTGTGCTGAAGGGACAGGAGTACTGTCCAGAGGCCTCAGAGCCAAGACATGGGCCCTTGGGAAGGCAGAGGAAGAGCTACCAAAGAGCAGAGACAACTGTGCCCACAGAATTAAAAATACCCATGGCTAATCCTCCCTCGCCCTGCTGCTCAGCTCAGCCCAGCGTCCCGTGAATGAGGACAGGGAATCCCCGCTCCAGGTATGGGTGAAGTGCACACAGTTCATGTGATTCAGGTCACAGAAGCAGCAGATCTTGCAGCTTGAATTATACTTTAAAAAAATCCAATTGAAATTCAAGCTCTTTCACAGCCTTGTACTGCAGCTTCCCAGAGCTCTCCAGCCGTTTGTTCTCTCCAGGGAAGACAGATAGGTTGCCAACCAAGAACTGCACTGTGGGATTAGCCAATGTTTATGAAGTGCTTTAAAGATTAGAAGTGTCACCTATGTGCTAAATATTTCCCTGGCACTATCAGCTTGAACAGCAACTCAATATCTTGTATCTGCTCCTGCTGATCTCGAGCTGGTTGCCGAAGGCGTCACTCAACCCGACTTGGCACTAATCCCAGGGGCGGCTTCAGACGTATCACAGGAGAGGACAGAACCAGGGAACCACTCAAACCCTACCTTCTGAAAACTACCAGCAGAGTAATGACAGCAATATCACCGGGAGAGGCTCAGGGATTTATGTTTTTACAACGTTCCCGTGCGTGTGCCTGAGATTGGACACCTTGGAACGCAGCCCGGCGGTGCGAGGATAGAACTCGCTGCCTGGGCAATGCCTTTCATGAAAAGGTACTTTGTTCACAGCAGCAGCAACAGTAGCAGCAGCACAGGAGCTCAACGGATCCCAGCTCCTTCATTCCATCCAAAGCTTTTATCAATGCTCTTGCAGTATCTGGATTAAGACTTTGGGCACACAGATAGCTATCTCTACCGTATGCACCAACAGCATGGATATACTTATTTCCCTTTCTCTCTTCCTCTTGTTCTCAAATCACCTAAATTTCTCTTCCAACTCAAACATGCACAGAGCCTGTGTCAAGCCCTTCTCACTATCGCCAGGATCACAGAGCCAAGAAGTAACGTTCAGCCGGAGAGCTGTTCTTCCTGTTCACACACCTTTTGTCACCCGTATTCCATCCGTCTTCCGAGGACTTGTACCAGGTCTAGGTGTAGAAACATCCAAAATACAGAGCTCAGCCTTCCCTTCAGCCTGTGGGTTTCACCAACAGCAGCACAATCCAACAACTACTGTGAAGCAGTCAGAAAATGAAACCCTCAGTTCCCAGAGTTTACGCTGCACTGGAGAGAGAAAAAAGCAAAGCTGGAAATCCCTGATTTTATAAACAACAGCTCCTCTGAAAGCACTGTCAATAGGAAGTTGTTGCTCTAAACTGTGTATGCATTTGGCTCACAATTTGCCAACAATGAGGAAAATGAACTCCAAGGAAGGATTCCCACACCACGAGCTCAGTGCTGTCACCCTAAATGGAGCAGCCAGACCACACCAGCAGGATTTGTGCCTTTGTGGAGGGGCACAATTCCCTCCCCAGCCTTTCCAGCTCTGTAACTCCTCCATCGGCCACGTCGGTGCCCAGACAGACCCAACAAGGTACAGCAGTCCTGTGCCTGCTGAGGTGACCACACCAACAGCCAGAGACACAACCACAGCGAGCCCAAGGACAGAGGGGCCACCACAAAGAGAAATGTTACCCACAGCCAAAACAGTGTCACCAGAACAGCGTCACAACAGTGCTCTGCAGCCCAGGAGGGCATCTGGGGGAGGAATCCCCCTAAAGGGTGATGGGGTAGGACCATGGCAGCTGAGGTGACAGTGCTTTTCTCACGCAGGTTCAGTGGTTTGCTGTGTGACAGAAAGGCTGGGATAACCCCAGCCAGGTGCTGTGCACATGGGCTGGACCGGGCACAGGTCGGTGTGGCTGACAGCTGCTGACGACTGGAGGTGACTCACTCAAGTCACACACCACACTTACTGCAGTCCTGAATTACAAGGGCTCTGAAAACTCAAACAAACCTCCCCTGACACTGCCATTCCTGCAGAGCCACTGGCAGCCTTGCCTGTGCACAGCCTGCTGAAACCAAAGGGTAAGAACAAACGCAAGACTGAAACTGCTGCTCAAGATCTTGAAACACATTTAAGGCAAAAAAGAGCTTAGGGGGAAAAAAAATCTTAATCACCACTTTAATTGAGTGGATGTTCCTATTCTAACAAAACCACTGGATCTCACCACTGGACTCAGATGCACAGCTGAGGTTTCCACCTCACCGTGGAAGCACCAGGGGAGACTCTGCAGAGCAGCCTTTGTTCTGGGACCCAGTGAGGAAAATATCTGCTCAGCTCAAATCGCTGCTCCCTCTTCCTGGGCAGGATCTGGCCTTGGAGTTCCAGGCAGCAAGCTTTGTTCCAGGCAGCACCACCGTGAGCCCTGTGCAGAGCCTGGCACTCTGGAGACCTGCAGGGGGTAAAACCAGAAGCCTTTTGCTGTTCACCTCAGACACGGAACTGCTCCGGAGCAGCCGGGGTGCCTCTGCAGAGCTGCTCCTGTTTGGACAAGCACGTTTGCTCTGGTGACTATTTGAATGATGATTCACTCCAACAAGCCAGGGCACCCCACCACACACAGCCCTGAAGTGCTGACTTAGGGCTGGGGATGCAAATCCGGCAGGAAGCAGAGCTTCCCCACCGGGGCCACCCAGGCCTGGGCACTGCTGCCATTCCCCCCTCCAGCTGCAGCCCCCTGGCCTCCAGGATGAATCCAGAGAGAAGGTTACAGGAATGAGCAAATTGTAGGAAATATTCCTGCCCTCAGAGCACTTGTAAAGTCACTTTTTTGCTTTTCAGTACTTATGGGTCTGCAAAACTCACTGTTCTTTGTGTGCCCCAGAGGGACTCACGGAAGGTGGGTGCAGAACACTTGCCCAGCACCCCTTTCTTGGTTCAGGAACACTGCCCAGCACCCATTCCTGACTCAGGAACACTGCCCAGCACCCATCCCTGACTCAGGAACACTGCCCAGCACCCATCCCTGGCTCAGGAACACTGCCCAGCACCCATCCCTGGCTCAGGAACATGGCCCAGCACCCATCCCTGGCTCAGGAACACTGCCCAGCACCCATCCCTGGCTCAGGAACACTGCCCAGCACCCATCCCTGGCTCAGGAACACTGCCCAGCCCCCATCCCTGGCTCAGGAACACCGCCCAGCACCCATTCCTGGCTCAGGAACACTGCCCAGCACCCATCCCTGGCTCAGGAACACTGCCCAGCACCCATCCCTGGCTCAGGAACACTGCCCAGCACCCATCCCTGGCTCAGGAACACTGCCCAGCACCCATCCCTGGCTCAGGAACACTGCCCAGCACCCATCCCTGGCTCAGGAACACTGCCCAGCACCCATCCCTGGCTCAGGAACACTGCCCAGCACCCATCCCTGGCTCAGGAACACTGCCCAGCACCCATCCCTGGCTCAGGAACACTGCCCAGCACCCATCCCTGGCTCAGGAACACTGCCCAGCACCCATCCCTGGCTCAGGAACACTGCCCAGCACCCATCCCTGGCTCAGGAACACTGCCCAGCACCCATCCCTGGCTCAGGAACACTGCCCAGCACCCATCCCTGGCTCAGGAACACTGCCCAGCACCCATCCCTGGCTCAGGAACACTGCCCAGCACCCATTCCTGGCTCAGGAACACTGCCCAGCACCCATCCCTGGCTCAGGAACACTGCCCAGCACCCATCCCTGACTCAGGAACACTGCCCAGCACCCATTCCTGGCTCAGGAACACTGCCCAGCACCCATCCCTGGCTCAGGAACACTGCCCAGCACCCATTCCTGGCTCAGGAACACTGCCCAGCACCCATCCCTGGCTCAGGAACATGGCCCAGCACCCATCCCTGGCTCAGGAACATGGCCCAGCACCCCATCCCTGGCTCAGAGGCAGGCCCGTGGCCACCCTACTGGTGGCACTTCTCCAGCCACTTCCACTTTTGTCTCCCCAAGCATGTGAGAGTCACAACCCGTGACGAGCCCGGCAGTAATTGCCGTATCGATTTCGACGCTCCTCCGGCCGGAGCAAGGGCTGTAACTGTAAACCATAAACCTTTTAATATCCCGCTCAATTATGAGGAAAACAACTCCTGGGCAGCAGCACCGCAGCAGCATCACTTGGAGCCCGCTGCTGTGGGCACCACCAGGGCCTGGGGATGGCCAAAGCACCTGAGGAGTGCTCAGAGACACTGCTGGGGGCACAGGAGCAGAGGCAGCTCTTCCACTGACGTCAATGCTGCTCAAGCCCTTTCCCACTGACCTCAGCCAAGAGCTCAGGAGGCTGGAACACACGGAGCTAGGAGGAGATGGATGAGCAAACTGATGGTGTGCCATGGAGTGAGCTGCTGCTTGTGCAACCCGTGGGCAGCTCACGAATTCAGGAGAAAGAAGCCCAGGATGAAGCAACTCCATCACATAAGGCAGCCTCACAAGCTCTGCGTTATTTACAAACGGTTTCAGGGGAAGGAAAACAACCTGAATGGATGTTTGGCATTTATAAAACATTCCCATCCACTGCAGCCTTCCAAAAGCATAAAATCCTGGAATCCTACTGAGTTGCAAGTGACCCACAAGGATCATCAAAGTCCAACTCCCAAGACAGCCCCAAGAATCCCACCTTGTGCCCAAGAGTGTTGTCCAAACACTCCCTGAGCTCTGGCAGGCTCGGGCCAGTGGCCACTTCCCAAGCCAGACACTCTGCTTATACAGCACGAGATGGGAAGAACCCACTCCTAACCCCCAGCTCCATGTCCTGAAGTTCACCATTGCCTCAGCAGCCCTTTGCACCGAGTCCCCCGGCCCTGGAAAAAGGCAGGTTTGGAGACCCTCAGCCTGGAGGAGGCTCCCACCTTGCTCCACGCAGACCTGACCCGCTTTTGTCTCGTCGTGCTGTGAGCAGGGCTTTGTTGCCATGGTGAAAGCTCTGACACGTTTAGTTTTCCCACTAATTTCCTGCTGCACTGAAGCAACTGATGATTTGCACCTCAGCGCTACCAGAGAGCAACGAGGAACCCCAACACCCCCACAAGCGAGGAACGGATTCGGCCACGTGCCAGTCCCTCTGCCAACAGCACTTTCCAAGGCAACTTTAGTTGCACCTCTTAAATAAAATCTCTCTTGCCTCACCTAGATCAGGACTAGATACTCCCTTCATGTTGTCTCAGGACATGCAAGATCTGACACGCTTCAGAGGAGTTTATCTGGCATCCTAAACCCATCTGCCTTTTAAGCCCTACAAGAGATTTGATCCTCATTCAAAAAGCAACTTGACAATTCAGTGACCCTCGTGATCAGGGGTTGCATCCCACCCTCATCTGAAAAAAAAAAAAGAAAAGCTGGTACAGTTTCAAATTCCAGCCTGCAGTTCCTGAACCACCACATTTTCCCTTGAGCTCAGATGAAGGAATTAACTTCATACCCCAGTGTGTCAATGGTGAGCGAAAACAAGGCTCCAGTTGTGTCTGTGGAACCAAACTGGGACCAGCAGCACACACACAGAGGAGGGAAAGCAGAGACTAAGGCCCACACTGTCAGCAAATGACTCAGAAGCTGCACAAGCGCCCACTGAGTGGGAAAATACCTACAGTCAGCCTTCAGTTGTCGTTTTACCATGTAATGGGAGTCTCAGCTGGGATGAAAACACACATGAATATTTTGTTCTGACTAAGCACAGGTTTCCCCGAGCACCTCAGCTGTGCCAGGGCAGTGGGCACACGACACCCACGCTGCAGCAAGAGGGAGGGACTGACAGTGATTCCCTTCTCCACCAACTCTGCACTTGGTTTCTAACACAAACCAGCTGAATTAACCAGCAGAAAGGAAAAGTCTTTGTGTTTTTTTTTAATTTACACTTCCCAGAGCAGCTCAAGGGAAAAACAGCCTCTGTGGAAGCCAAGTATTAAAATCCTTCTACAGAGTGTGAATCAGAATGATTTTTATTGCTTTCCAATGAGATTGTGCTTGAAAACAAACAGTTGCTGTACGACTGACAACCCCCTCACTGTGTCAGAACGCCGGAGATGTAAGAACATAGATGGGCTTTGTACAGCCGAGAACATGCTCCTTCATGGCTGCTGGGGAATGATGCTATTTGATTAAAAAAATAAAGAACACAAGCTAAGCTGTATCATCATCAGTTTGGTGGGGGGGAGCCCTACCACCTCCCAAACTGGTGAAGGAGGCACCACTATAACCAGAGCTTCCCACAGCACAGCACCACTGTCTGCTGGTCACCTGGGGTCAGCAAACCTGCCACCCACCCCCCAGCACGTGTGAGCCCTTCCCTGTCCCAGGCAGGGCCAATCCCCAGCAGCACAGGCTGTCAGCAGCACTCCAGCCAGCCTGATAACCCTGACAGAGCCACTTGCCAGATTACAGCCCAAGGATTTCCTACAAGCACATCTAGAGAGGAAAGACTAAGTACCAAGACTAATGCTTTTCATCTTGGGCTGCTGCTGGTGCTATGAGCTCAAACAAAAATTTAGGGCCTGCAAAAACAATGTCACACTGGCACAGAGGCTGACAAAAGCAGCACTGAGTGTTTCAGCTGAAGGAAAGCACAAACATCTTCACAAGGATTTAGATGCAGAGGATAAGAGGCATTTTTCCCCCTAATTTCTTCCCTGTCATGCAGTCCATATCCCAGAAGATGTAACCAGCTACCTGCACACCAGCACTGCTCCAGACTCCTGAGCAGGCTGTACCCTTCCACTCCCAGACAGTAACCAGCTCCAATTAGGATCACTGCTGCAATTCAGCATGTTATCTGATCACACTTCACACACAATGACATGCAGCTTGTCAACTTATTCCTTCCATTAAAAGCACTTCATGTTGTGAAATGCTACAATTAGTTTTAGGCATCAGCTTGAACCCAGCTGCCTTTGCCCAGAAGGAAGCAGCCTCAGGGCTCCAAAGACACAGTCCCCTGAGAGGGGCCAGAAACACACCTGGAAGTACCTGATGAGCCTGAATGCAGGCAAAAAAATTCAGCAACACTTCAGGCTACATGACAGCAGGTCTCAGAGCCTTAACAAAACTCCCTGCACTTGCCTGCACTGCAACGGCCATGGCTCTGTCACACTGATATCCCCACACACACGTTCTGCACACATTCCTGCACACAACACTCCCTGCACAGGCAGGGGGTAGCCAGGAAAAGATCCAGCTGAAAGCCCAAGTCAGCCAAACGACGAGAACAAGCCGAGACTGACTTGTTTAGGTGAAGAAAAACCTGGAAAAAACGTGTCTTCCCTTCTGCTGGCAGAAACCCACACGGCACCCTCCCAGCCTTGAAAGCACCTCACTGCTCCAAACTCCTTCCAACAGGACCAACCACGTTTTAAAAGTTACTGGAAGGAGACAAGAGCCATCCCTCTGCTTGCTGAAAGGCAGCAGCCGTGTGCAGCCTCCAGATCCAGCCTTTAATTGAAAGGCTTTAATCTGCTGCACTCCCTTTATTCCCAGCAGAGCTGGGCTGTGTGCTTGGCTGATGGGGCTCTGACAGTCCTCCTGGGCCTGGCACCCTGACAAACCACTGCAGCTCCAGCCCTGCGCCCACAGCCCCATGCTGATACCCCACAGACTCCTTTCCTTCCAAACCATCTCTGAAACTCAGTAATTAATGCACTTGAAGTGCAGCAGATGCTTTAAGGAGCTGAAGGCAGAGCCAAGAAGGTGGGAAACGTCGAGGAGATGCTGAACTGCAACAAAAACACCCCACTGGGCTGTCAGTAACTCACCTCCTGTGCTGCACAACACCCACATTCAGGCCTGTCACCCCATCCATCTGCAGATCAAGGCAGGAACTCGAGGCACTGAGGCTGCTCCTGTGAGCAGGCCCTGGTCAGACAGCCAAGGCAGGAGCTGGAAGCTGCTCAGGCTCCCACTCCAGTACCTGGGGGCAGTTTGTCCCCGTGGCTCAGCTGAGCTGCTTCAGGCTGTGCTCAATCACCTCCTGGACAAGCATCAGCACTCCTGTCACCTGGTTATATCAGTAATCAAAGCTACCACAGCCACACGCAATAAAATTCTGTGTCTCACATGGAGGGACCCTGGAGTCACTCCCAGCTCACCTGCACTGCACAAGGTCCAGCTCTTTCCTACACCTCTTCCATGCTATGAGAACCCAAACTGCAGCTCTCCTGGCTGGAAATTGTCCCCAACACTGGATGAGGACAATCACAATCAACCTCAACATTCCACTGAGATCAGGACGTGTGCTCTGCCAGAACTTCAGGGTAAGACACGACGGGACCCACCTCGGTGGCTGCTCCAGGAGCTGCTGCCCTGCTCTGATGTGTAGAGCAGAGCTCAGCTCAGCTCCCCCCACACACCCTGGGCTATTTTGGAGCTCAGTGTGTCAGTTCCACTGGCTGTGGGAGTTTGTTTGTGTGGGTTAGCATGATTCCACTACTTTGAAACTGGGCTGAAGCCACATAACTCCCTTCTTATGGAGCCCCTTTGATGGCCATTTAGCAGAGAGGGCAAGGTTTAGAGAGATTTGGGGTCAGAATTACTAGAAAAAGACACATAATGACTAATAATGAATCAGCCTGCAGTGGTTTCTTCGTTTAAGTGTTAATGCAGGATATTAAGCCCCTGGACTGGGAACAGCAGGAAGGCCCTGCCTGCACTAAATGAGCACAATGGCTTAACTAGAGACTCTCCAAACTGCTCTACTGAAACCCCTGCCAGTTCCAAAGGGAGACACTGAACCCAGTTTAACCCTGAAAGCAACAGCTTGCTGTGCAGGTGATGATGGTGGGGACCCATCACACCCACATGGAAACCTCCCAGTTCTCACAAGCATCTCTTCAGCCAGGGAGAACTTCCACCACAGACTGTGAATTCTACTCTGCTGGCAATGCAGGAGCAACTTCCCAAAGCTTTCCTTCCACGGGGAAAACACACAGTCATTATGCAGTGGTGCTGAGGAGAGGCAGGAGGGGCAGACTGCTGGGGCTGACACCAGGCCCAGCCAGAGGACGTGGGCAAAGAGGAGCTGAGTGCTGCTTCTCTGTGAAAATGTCTAATGCCCAAGGAGCCCAGTCTCCCAGCAACACACTGCCATTTCCTTATTTCCCTCTCACGTAATTCCTCCTTCAAACACAAATGAGGAGACAGCTTCTAGAAACCCTCATTAGGCCTCTGCAGCATTTGCAAAACCTCTGGGAGACCTTCCAGGGAAAGGACACTGATCCCTGTTTGTGTCACAGCCGTTCCTCTTCCTGCTCCTGTCAGTGGCAATGGCAGTTTCTGTACCTGCCCAAAGATGTCACCACCTTGTGACTGGGGTTTGCTTCCCCTTGTCTCCTGCTGTGGGAGCTCCTGCATAGCAAACATTTGGGAAGAAGGGATGTTGGACAGGAGGTGGGAGGCAGGAAGTTGGAGAGTTACAAAAGATATACCCACCTCACCCCTCAATTAAGCTAATAACCACAGAGCTGAGAAGCAGGTGTTAATTATCTTGTCTCTTTAAGGCCATTCCCCCTGCCCAAAAAGGCTCAGGGCCCACTGGCTCACCCTGCCCAGTGTTACCTGGCTCCATTTCTACCTGTTAGCACTGCTGACCTCCAGAAGCAGCCTGCTCTCCAATTCAATCATGCTCTGGCATTAATCTCTTGGTAATCAAACGTTATTTGCTACAGCAAGAGAAACGCTGTGAGGACACATTAAATGTCAGTCCTTCAGCCCACAGTTGATACAGGCAATGCCTCTGTGAGGTTTTAGGAAATACTCCCTCTTATCCCCGCTGTGGCAGCTCTGCTTAGCCAAAGTTCACTCCCAGCTTTTAGGCTTTTACTAAATCTCCCCACCAAATGAGAACTGAAGTACAAGCAGACAGGTGAGCAGAACAAAGGCCCTGTGAGCAGCAGGATCGTGCTGCCTGCAGAATTAACCATCCACAGCCACCAGCTCTCCTTGTGGCCACGGGAAACAACCACCAGGGCAGGTGAAGCACCGACAAACACTGCAGAAGGAAAAGGAGAACAGCCATAAAAAGGTGACCAGGCCCCGGGTGTTGAACAATCCCACTTGACACGAGGCCGATGAGTCACGGCACGGGGCTTATCACACTGCTGGAGGGAGCCAGCCAGAGTCAGCCCTGAGCCACGTGCCTGGGAGGAGGAGGAGGGTGGGAAGAGCAGGACAGAGCAGCCACCAAGGCTCTCCCACCCTCTGGGCTCCGGGTGCTTGGTGTGTGAGGAGAGAAACCCAAGAGTCCTGTGGCTGCTCCACCCCCGGTGCCCAGTGACCAGGCTGAGCCAGACCCAAAGCCCAGGGACCCCTGGAGTCTGCCAGCCTGGTTTGCATCCTGATTCTAAGTGACACAGTGCCCACCTCGAGGAACTCCAGCGTGAAATGTGTTCTGCTGCTGACTCCAACTCACCCAAAGACAAACCACAGAAACTAAGCGAGTTCTCTCATGGAAGGGAATGTCCTCTCCAAGAAAGAGCAGAGCTGCCTCCCATCCTCCAGGAAAGGCTTAGCTCCTTAAAGATCTAGGAAAAAAATCATCTCCATTCCAGCCTTTCTCCCATTGTGCTTGTGCTGGTAGAAGGGGCTGTATTCTGCCAAGGGCTAAAGCATCACAGACTTGGGTTACTCTCCAGTAAAACAACTCCCTTAAACAGGTTCCCACAGTCAGTGAAACTTGCTCTCAGCTCTGCTCATTATCAGCTTTCACTGAAAATAACTCAAAAGTGGACAACCAGCCTGGAAGCAGCTAAGGCAGCAGAGCAGGAAGATCACAGCTCTTGGAGTGGAGCAGTGTTCTCCCAGGCCTGTCGACTCCAAACCCCACTTCAAGAGAAAGATGGAGGTGAAAATGACTCCTCATCTCCCAGTGAAACATTTGATAAGTGCAGTGCTCTGTGCTCTGGCTGCATCTCTTGTCTCCAAGCTGGTGCAAGGGAAGGAACCAGGACAGCAGAGAGCTCTCAGCAGTGCCCAGCAGCCTCAGAGGCCCCTCTCCTCCCTCCTCATCCCCAGCAGCTCCTGGAGAATGAAATGGAGCATCCAAAGAGCACGGGAACATAAGGTCCATGCTCCACCGTTCACTCATCAAGTCCTCTCTGTGAACATTCCCTGACCAGCCCTGATGAAAAAATGTGGCAGCAAAAACAACCCCAGAGCCTGAACAGAGCTGGAATTCTAATGAAGTCACTTGGATGATTTATAAATGGAAATTCTGTGGAAAACAATTCATTCAGCGGGTCACTCGGAACACTTTCAGCACAGGAACGAGGAAGAGTTCCTTGTGAGAGAAGACACAAAGGCAAGGGGGACAGGGGGAGGGATGCAGCAAGATATCCTGCAGGTGCCCAATTCATCCCAGCCAGAGCAGGGGCTCCAGCTCCTGCCCAGCCATCACAGCAGCTCTGGCAGAGCACAGGAGCCCAACTCTGCATGGGCAGGGACTGACTGTAAATTGCTGCCTTGGTTAATACATAAATTGCCAACTGTTCCCTTCTACTCCATCAGCTCCAGCAGAGACAATTATGAATACAGGCCTCCTGCCCTTTGGGATGATTAACATTCCCTTTCCTCAGTGTCCCCAGCACTGCTGACCCACATTCTGCTCCTGAAATGCAGTTCTGTGTAAACTGCAACGTTGGGTGTCAGCAGAATGTGCCAGCCCAGCAGGGCTGGGCACACACAGCACACACTCTCCTCCTCTCCCTAAATAAAGGCTCTGCTCAACTTCCACAGGGCCAGGAGGAGCTTTACTATCACACCAGGCACTGAACTACCCTCTGGCTTCTCTTTTTAGGGAAAAGGGGACACAAGAGGAATGCTCAGCCTGTTATCTCGAGCTGTCATGTCAAGGTCCACTTGACCTGGTACATGTCCAGGAAAGGAAAACAGGCTCCAGAGTCTCATCACTAGGCCACACTTGATTCCAGGCTCAGCAGTGGACACCAGCCTACAACCATCCTTAATCTGACCTCCTGGAAAGGGCCCCAAAACGTGGGGCACAATCCTTTTCCAAGCTCACACAGACTCTCACAGGGGAATTCCTCCCGAGGACGAGCGTGGCTCCCCAGGAGGGGCCGTGATGAGCAAACCAGCTTTTCTCTAAGAGACTGTGACACGGGGTCAAGTTTGTGCAGGGATTTGGTGGCTATATTTGAACTGCCCCCTTCTCCTACACAGCTACTGCTGGGAGAGAGGGATCACCTCAGCAAGGGGCTGCCAGCACAGGCAGCAGCCGAGGCTGCTCTGGGATCAAAGAGTTCTTTCACATCCCTACATGGGACTCTTTTGCCAAGGTTTTACTTGCTTCCAAGTTGTTTCCACTAAGTTGAGGTGCTCAAAGTGTAACTGTGCTGAAGACAAGCTCCTGGTAGTGTCATTTTCTGTTCCTGCTGCCAGTCAAAAACGCCTTCCCTTACGGATTCGCCCTTTCCAAGGCATTTCCACTGACACCTCCCCTTCAACCTCACGAGTCCCAGAGCCTGAACCAGGCGGCTCCTCTCTCCTTCCCCAGAGCCAACAGCAACAGTCCTGTCAGGGAAGGAAAAGTACAGCCCCGGGTTTGCAGGCAGAATCCAATCCCTTCGCTCACACTCCTCTCTCTCCACAGGCTGGGATTTGAAAGGAAACCTGACCTCGGAGTTGAGAAAGCTTCCAGGTCAAGTTTCAGCTCCAAGCTCTCCCAGCTCAGCTGAACAGATGGCACTTGTTCCAGCACAGGTATTTCCCCGGGCTCAGGGAGCTCTTGGAGTTCAGAGGGACAGGGCCTGGATCTGCTCCGTGCAGGGGAACATGTCCCAGGCCAAACCTGCACACCCACCATCCCACCAGAGAGGAGCTGTGCTGCTTCCCAAAGCCCACAGCCCCCCCTCGGTCACTCCAGGGCAGCAGGAATGACTCTACACTGCTATTAAGCAAAGCACAAGTTTTCCAAGCTTAGCATCCCCACACAAAGGACATTTAAAATCCAGCCCTGGCCCTGCCAACGAAGAACACCATTTCCAGGCAAAGTCTGTGTGCATCCTTCGGGCAAAATCAGCTCTTCCCGTGCAAAAGACAGTCTCTGCTTCGGTATTTGGCAAACTTGAGAGTCAGCACCACTTGAAAAGAAACCTTGACCCAGTGAGAGAGGCTGGAAACAGGAACAGGAAAACTACTTGGAGTTGGATCACTCCTCTTTCAGGAGCGATCTGCACTCAAGGGACCAGTCTCCTGCGCCCCAAGCACCTGAACCCTTGTTTGCATCAGAGAGGTTCAGGTTTATCATGGGGAGAACACCAGCACAGAGCACCCGAGCTGCAGGTTAAACCGAGGCATCCAGCACTTGGAAGGCTCAGAAACAGTGTCAGGGCAGGCAAGACCTGTCCAGGAGGCGCAATAAACAGCCCCTGAGATTAATTTCACTTTGTTATCCGGGCGAAGAGCCAGAGCTCCATCCCAGCGGCGCGGCGATCGCTCTCCCCCGGTGTTCCCGCACAATGTCACCCGTGAACCCGCCCAGGGGCAGCCCCGTCCTCCCTCTGCGGCGCTTCCAGGGAGCCCCCCGGGAGCGGGGCTCTGCTCCAGGCCTTCCCAGCCCAACCCCGGGCAGCAGGGCAGGGACAGCGCGGCTCTGCCCCGCACC
>VXBA01004193.1:625154-635515 GCA_013399895.1 Serilophus lunatus
TGGCCGGGGATGCTGGCGGGATGCCGGGCGCCGGGGCGGCCGCGCTGGCCTGGGCGCTGCTGGCCGGGGCACTGCTGTCCCCGCCGCCCGTCCTGCCCCAGACCCAGCCCAAGCGGGACGTGAACGAGACGGAAGCCCTCTTCAACACCACCTACACCGACTGGGTGGAAGCCAACCAGCTCCACATCTACGCCTTCAAGCACAGCGTGCGGAGGAACAGGGTGAGCCGGGTGGTCACCACCGCCGCGTGCCCCGCGGGCTGACTGATCCCTGGGGTCCCCCCACCGAGAGCCGGGGCTTGTTGGGCGTGCGGGGCACGGCAGCCTCCGCCACGGCGGCCGAGCAAAGTCCAGCCCTGGGGACGAGCCGCCGAGGCTCGACCTGCCTGGCCAACACCTCGCCTTCCCCTGTCCCCGCAGACCGAGGGCGTGCGGGTGTCCGTCAACGTCCTCTCCGACCACAAGGACCTGCCCGTCCTCTTCGTGGTGAGGCAGAAGGAGGCCGTGGTCTCCTTCCAGGTGCCGCTCATCCTCCGCGGCCTGTGAGTACCAGCGCGTTCCCCGCACGGGGGGTTCCCCGGGCTGGGATCCCTCTGCAGGGCCCGCGGGGCCGTGGGCACACACAGCTCTGCCTGCCCAGGTACCAGCGCAAATACGCGTACCAGGAGGTGAGCCGCACGCTCTGCCAGCCCCAGACCGAGGCCGAGGTGGAGACCCAGCACTTCTACGTGGATGTCTCCACGCTCTCCCTCAACGCTTCCTACCAGCTGCGGGTCACCCGCGTGGAGAACTTTGTGTTGCGGTGAGAGGAGCCCCAGGGCACAGCCCCCCTTCCCCGCCCGCGGCCCGTGGGGCCCCCACCGCCACCCATCTCCTTTCCTTCCTCTTCTTCAGGACAAACAAAAGGTTCAGCTTCAACGCCACGGCCGCCCAGCCGCAGGTGAGGGGAGCTGGCACAGCGTAGGGTGGGAGGGGGACTGTGCCCTGGGCAGGGGAGTGGAGCAGCAACAGGCTCTGTCCCCCCCACAGTACTTCAAGTACGAGTTCCCCGAGGGAGTGGACTCGGTGATTGTGAAGGTGACCTCGGCCATGGCCTTCCCCTGCTCCGTCATCTCCATCCAGGACATCCTGGTAGGTTTGGGCAGTGGGGGCTCTGGGTGATCCGTGGTGCCTGGCAGGGCTGACCACCCCTCTGCCCCTGCAGTGCCCTGTCTATGACCTGGACAACAACGTGGCCTTCATCGGGATGTACCAGACCATGACGAAGAAGGCGGCCATCACGGTGCAGGTGGGCGCGGGGCCATGCTGAGGGGTGCCTCAGGTCATCAGAGCTCGCAGAGGGTATCCCTGGGATAAGCTCTGGCATGGGACCCCCCTGGTTGGGCTCTGCTGACCCTCATCTCCCTCCCTGGGATGGTCACTGCAGAAGAAGGATTTCCCCAGTCACAGCTTCTACGTGGTGGTGGTGGTGAAGACGGAGGACGAGGCGTGTGGAGGGGCCCTGCCCTACTACCCCCTCTCCAAAGATGCCTCTCCAGGTACACGAGGGGCTGGAGGAGGCGCTGCTCTGCTGCCACAATCTGTGTGTAGAGACACACTGGGGACAGGGCAGAGAGCTGAACCCTGGCTGTGCCCTCTCCCAGATGAACCCGTGGATCAGCACAACCGACAGAAGACGCTGGAGGTGATGGTGTCACCTGCCATAACCTGTGAGTCTGGGATGAGCTGGGCGTGCTGGGGGGTGCTGGGCTCTGCAGGGGCCTGCAGCAGGTCCCTGGAGGTGCTGCCCTGCTGAGGGCTTGTCCTGGCTCTGCGCAGCTGAGGCCTTTGTGAGCAGTGTCCTCTTCTGCCTTGGCATCTTCCTCTCCTTCTACATCCTCACGCTGCTCATTGCCTGCTGGGAGAGCTGCCGGTGAGTCCTGAGGCAGTGCTGCCCCTCTGGGTGCTGAGCTCATGGGCATTGTCCTGTCTTCAGCATGGTGGGGCCCTCAGGCTGTGCCCCTTTTCTCCAGCAGTGGCACAGCCAGACTGACTGCCACTTCCCTTGGCAGGCAGCACAAGAGGAAGGGGCTCCTGTCAGCCATGGACTCGCCCAGTCTCGACACAGGTGAGGGATGGAGGCAGGAGCCAGAGGCATGGAGGGGTCTTTCTGGGGGATTCCCAGTTATTCTGCCCTCTGGAGCCTGTAGAGAAGCCCCGGATTCTGCAGGAGTTCCCCATTATCCCCCTGAGCCTTGCTTGCCCCCCAGCTCTCTGGAGACAAATCCCAGTGTTGGGGGCAGGGAGGTCCCTGGGGCTGGCAGGGCTGCACTGGGGCTTTGTGTCTCACCAGCTCTGTCTCTTTTTTCCCACGGCTTTCCGGGGACTCCCAGCATCACTCCTGGGTAGGTGCCAGCTCTGTCCTTGGCTCTGAGCTCGCTCTGTGCCAGGGCAGGGCTGTGGAGCGCTGCTCTGTGCTCAACAGCCATGGAACCCTGGGTTAGGAGTGCCACCTAGGGTGACAGGGACCTTCCTGTCCCACAGGTCACTCCCACAGCATCCCAGACTCCTTCCTGGGCCGTGGTCCCTACGACAGCTACGGTTATGGCTCCTTTGGTGAGTGCCACGTGCTATCCCCTGTCCTTCACCCCCCTGCCCGTGGGCAGTGCCCACCTCTGCCTGTCCTTGCAGGGAATGGCTCCTCCAGCAGCACCGAGGGCGTCACGGACAGCTTGGGCTCAACAGAAGTCACCTACAGTTACATGGGTGAGTCAGGGGGCAGCTGATGTGCCCACAGCCCCCCAGAGCCACGTGCCCAGTGGCATCCCAGCTCTGCCCCTCTCCCTCTCTGGGAAGGTTCCCAGGGCTGGCAGCCCCTCTGTGCAGCCCAGAGTGGAGTCTCCATCAGTGCTGCTGCCGGGGTGGACACATGCCAGGCAACCCTGCTCCAGTAACTGTGGCTTTCCTTTGAAGGGCAGGAGCAGTTCAAGCGGCGCACGCCCTCCGCCCTGACGAGGCCGCTGAGCATTGCCATGGGTAGATGCTGGTACCGGGCAGGGTCGGGCCAATCAAGGCAAAATCTGCCCAGCCCCAAACCTGTGCCTGGGGCACAGAACACCCTGCTCCCCCTCCCTCAGAGCAAAGGCGGTGCCAAGGGGCTGCAGGGCAGGACATCGTCCACCTGGCCCCCCAGGCTGTCCCCAGTGTGGCAGAGCCCCAGGGAATGGGCACGAAGTGATGCTCACCCGCAGGGACAGTGCACGGTTCGTGGGGAGTGGAGCCTGTCCCTGGTGAGAGCTGGCAGGAAGGCAGCTGAGTGGTTAATTGGGTGTGATTGGGGCCCCATGGGGTGGGTGCTGAGGCGGGCTGGGCCAGGGGCTCCTCTGATGGCACTGGCTGGGCCGCAGGGGAGCGGTCACTGGAGAACGTGGCCGGCCGGCCGCGCCTGGACTCGCTCAGCTCTGTCGAGGAGGACGACTACGACACGCTGGCCGACATCGACTACGACAAGAACGTCATCCGCACCAAGGTGTGTCCCACCCCGGCCCTGGACCCCCCAGGCTGCTCCCTGCTGGCCTGGTGGGCCCCTCACCAACCTCTCCTTCCAGAAATACCTGTCCGTAGCTGACCTGGCGCGCAAGGACAAGCGAGTGCTGCGGAAGAAGTACCAGATCTATTTCTGGTGAGCTGGAGGGCAGGGGAATGGGGGCATTGAGCTGTGTCCTGACCCAGGGTGGGCAGCAGGGACCCCCTAATACCCCTCTGCCTTTCCCAGGAACATCGCCACCATTGCTGTCTTCTATGCCCTCCCAGTCATCCAGCTCGTCATCACCTACCAGACGGTAAGCAGGGCCAGGTTGGCAGCAGGTGGGGCTCCAGGGAGCTCTGGGGGCTGCAGTCCCACAGAGTGCTCCCCAGCACAATGAGGACGTCCCTGGGGATCCCCTGTGTCCCTCACCTTGCCCGTGAATGCAGGTGGTGAACGTCACTGGCAACCAGGACATCTGCTACTACAACTTCCTGTGCGCCCACCCGCTGGGGAACCTCAGGTGGGTTTGGGAGAACAGTGATGGGTGGCTGGGGGTCCCTGGTGCCCGGGGCTGGGCTGCAGATGAGCCCTGGGGAGGGAGAGGGGTCTACAGCACAGTACCCACATCTGGACTGGCCCCTTGCAGCGCCTTCAACAACATCCTCAGCAACCTGGGCTACGTCCTGCTGGGTTTGCTCTTCCTGCTCATCATCCTCCAGCGTGAGATCAACTACAACCGAGCGCTCATGCGCAACGATGCCCACGCCCTGGTAAGGGACAGAGGCTGCTGGGATGCCCTGGGTGGGGGGGGCTCAGCTGCCAGGGACCCCCCATTTCCCCTTCCTCCCCTCCACCCCACAGGAGTGTGGCATCCCCAAGCACTTCGGGCTCTTCTACGCCATGGGCACCGCCCTCATGATGGAGGGGCTGCTCAGCGCCTGCTACCACGTCTGCCCCAACTACACCAACTTTCAGTTTGGTGAGTCCCCCCCCAGCCCCCTGCCAGCTGCACCGGGGCTGCCTGTGCCCTGCTCACTGCTGTCTCCCTGCCCCAGACACCTCCTTCATGTACATGATCGCGGGGCTCTGCATGCTGAAGCTCTACCAGAAGCGCCACCCGGACATCAACGCCAGCGCCTACAGCGCCTACGCCTGCCTGGCCCTCGTCATCTTCTTCTCTGTGGTTGGTGTGGTGAGTACAGTGGGTGCTGGGTGGGGGCACAGGTTACCACCCCCACAGCTCACTGCCTGCCCCCAACTCGCCCTGCAGGTCTTTGGGAAGGGGAACACAGCCTTCTGGATCGTCTTCTCCGTCATTCACATCGTGGCCACGCTGCTGCTGAGCACCCAGCTCTACTACATGGGGCGTTGGAAGCTGGGTGAGGGCGGGGCACCGTGAGCTGGGTGGGGTAGGGGACAGCACAGTGGCCCTCTGGTGTCACCTCCCCTCTCCTCACAGACTCGGGCATCCTGCGCAGGATCCTGTACGTGCTGTACACGGACTGCGTCCGGCAGTGCAGCGGGCCCATGTACGTGGTGAGTGCTGGCACTGGGGCCCCCAGCTCTGTGGAGACCCTGCCTGGCAGCCCCTACCCTGGAGCAGCTGCCTGCTACCCCTCACAGCCCCCTCACCCTTTGCAGGACCGAATGGTGCTTCTGGTCATGGGAAACATCATCAACTGGTCGCTGTAAGTGCAGAGCCAGGCACACACCAGACCCCACCCTGCTTCTCCCCGTCCCTGCTGTTCCCCCCACACCTGCTCCTGCCATCCCTCCGTGGGCTGTGCTGAGGACAGCCAGCTTGTGACAGCTGTGAGCCCAGCATGACAGGTCCCCCTGCAGCTGTGGCACCCTGGTGTCCCCACGCACTGCTTGATCCCGCCAGAGACAGTGGGCACGTGGATGTGTTTGGGGGGCCCCAGGCTGCACTGACCCTGCTGCCTGTCCCTGCCTCCCCAGTGCTGCCTACGGCCTCATTGTCCGCCCCAATGACTTCGCTTCCTACCTGCTGGCCATCGGCATCTGCAACCTCCTCCTCTACTTTGCCTTCTACATCATCATGAAGGTGGGAACTGAGCCCCTGGCCCCTACGGGCCCAGTGGGGAGGGCATGGCAGGGATGGGCACTGCTGCCAGCTCCTGCCTGCACAGTGACCCCGGGCTCTCCCACAGCTCCGCAGCGGCGAGCGCATCAAGCTCATCCCCCTGCTCTGCATCATCAGCACCTCCGTGGTCTGGGGCTTCGCCCTCTTCTTCTTTTTCCAGGGGCTCAGCACCTGGCAGGTGAGTGGGTGGATGGCACAGGCAGCAGGGTGGGCAGGGTGGCCATGGGCAGGCACAATGACACTGACCCTGTCCCCGACAGAAAACTCCAGCTGAATCCCGGGAGCACAACCGTGATTGCATCCTGCTCGACTTCTTTGACGACCACGACATCTGGCACTTTCTGTCCTCCATCGCCATGTTCGGCTCCTTCCTGGTGGGTGCTGGTTCCAGTGGCACAGCAGACCCTGCCCCTGGCCCCCCCCCCAGCTCACCACTGCACTGCTCCCCTCGCTGCCCTTGCTCTGCAGGTGCTGCTGACGCTGGACGATGACCTGGACTGCGTCCAGCGGGACAAGATCTACGTCTTCTAGGAAGCCGCAGCCTCACGCTGCCCTGGGACTGTGCCAAAGGCCCGGCCGCAGCCCCGGGAGAGGGGACCCACCCCTGGGGAGGGATGTCCGTGCTGCAGGTCCTGCCAGCCGCTCCGTCCCCCTCCCCACGCAGCCCGGAGGTCCCGGTGTGCCGCCCCCTCCTCCTCGGCCAGGTCCCTCCAGGCACTATGTGCCCATCCCCGGACCTGTCCTAGCCAAAAACAGGGCTGGGGGGCTGCCGGGGCACTGTCCTCGGTGGTAAGTGACACTGGAAAAGGTGCTGCCCGTGTGCCCGTGGGCACAGCAAGGGGATTGTGTTGGGTGCCGTTGCCAGCAGCCCTGTGGCCCCTCGAGCATGCGGGTGTGGGTCTGTCTTCAGTGCCTGAGTCCTATGGGTGGGGGAACTGGGGGTGCGTGGGGCCAGCACGGTGGTGGCAGTGGCCAGAGAGGCCCCACTCGTGTCTCCTCCAGTGTGCCAGGAGGGGGGTGGCCCCCGCCGCCGCTCCCACTGAGGTGCCGCGCGCTCTCCGTGCGTGGATCCGCTGGGAAGGGACTCGCATTAAAGTGTCTGCACTTTGCCTGTGCCTGCTGCCTGCTGCCTGGGCTGCGGGAGCACGGGGGGTCCCAGGGGGCCCCAGCAGAAAGCTGCCGCTGGATGTCAGCCAGGCACCGCTGTGGCACTGTCTCCGTCTGCCCTCGGGATTTCCGGAGACTGGAGATGCTGCTGCTCTCGAGAGCCCCTGTGGGGAGGCTGGGGGGGGTGGTCTGTGGAGCACGGGGGATGCTGGCAACAGTCAGGAGTGGGAGGCATGTCCAGGGAGGGTCACATTTCACCGGCAGCAAAGCTCCCGGGGCCCCCCCTGGCATCCCAGCGCCGTGCCCTGAGCTGCTCCAGCCGGTGCGCTCGGGGCAGAGGGAATCCCGAGATGCTGCGGGATGCCCAGGCGCGGTGCCCGCGGGATGCCCGCGGCCTCTCTGCCTGCCCCGGGAGTCCCTGCCGGGCACCGCGGGCAGTGGGTCACCACGGGGACCCCGCTCGGCCCCCGCGGCTCCCGGCGGTGAGCACATGGGGAAACCAGCCATGAAGTCAGGGCAGGAGCCCTCAGCGCTGCCGCCTGGCTATAAAAGGATTTACTTCATCAGCCCCCGGCCCGGTTCCGCCCTGGCCCCGGCCCCGCTGGGGCGGAGGCACGCGGGGAATGCTCGGGCACCGGCTTTCGCCGCTGCTTTTCGGAGTCTTTCCCCAAATATGGTGCCTGGGATGGAGTCATGGAGCGCTGCGGGGCTGGGCGGCCCGGGAGGGAGGGCGGGGGGGGCCGGGCCCCGCGCCCCCTGACATCACCGCCCCGCCGCCCGCCTTTTAGCGCCAGGTCGGGGTCCCCGCCGTCAGAGCGCTGGTCCCGCGCCGAGCATCGCCCTCGCTCCGTCCGCAGCCGCTTGTAAGTCCCGCCGAGGGGGCGGGGGGGGGCCGCGGGGGGGNNCCGGCCGAGGGGGCGGGGGGGGGCCGCGGGGAGGGTCTGCAGGGTGAGGATGTCAGCCCCCGGCGCTGCTCCTCGGGATGGGGACGCTGTACTCGGGATAGCGAAGCCGTTCCCGGGACTGCGGTCTGCTCTCTGAATGATGGAGATTCTATTCCTGCTGGCGGGATGCAGCTCCCTGGGATGGGAGCGCTGCTCCCCGGCACGGGGATGCTACTCCTCGGATTGCAGCGCTGCTCCTCTGCTCGGGCTGGGGTTCCGTCCCGCTCCTGACCCTCAGGACCGCGTTCCCACCGGAGCTCCGCCGCTGCGGGTCCATGGGGCTCAGCCCGGAGGGGCCGTGCGGGGCTCGGGACAGAGAAGAAAGGGCGACTCCAACCCTCACGTGCCCATTTTTCCCTGTGCCTCGCAGGGAGGGGAGGTGGGCAGGGGCTGGCGGGGCCGGAGGTAGCTGATGGGCGCTGCCGTGTGGCCGAGGGAACGGTGGGCAGCGAGGCTGGGGCTGTGTGTGACCCCTCTGTGCCAGGACGGCCCAGGGCACCCAGTGGGATTGGCTGCGGCATCGCTGGACGTGCCCAGTGGTGCTCGGGGTCTGGGCACAGGCTGCCCGTGGGGCTCATGGGGTACCCCTGCACTGCTGGCAGCAAGCAGGGGCAGCGTCCTCTCCTGCACTGAGCTGTGCCAGGTCTCGCCCTCGCCTGTGCCTCGTGGCCAGGATGAGCCCATTGGAGGCAGGGTGTGAATGTGGGACTGACCACACGGCTGCCAGAGGCTACTCGGAGGCTTCAAGCCAAGCCAGGAGCCATGCAGGGAGGAGCGAGGCCAGCTCCACCAAGGGTTTGGCTGCTACTCAGGGTGCCTCTCTCTCCTGGCATCCTCCCTGGCATCCTCTCTGGCATCCTCTCTGGCACTCTCCATCCCTGCCTGCAGCCAGCTACCTGCCATCACTGCCCACAGCATGTCCTTACAAGGGCACGGGCACGGCTCCCACTGCTCCTGCCTCACCCGTGCTCCTCCCTGGCACCCGGACCCACCACACCAAGGCCACCCCATGAGCAGCCTGCCCTGGCACGGCATGGCATGGCATGGCCACCCCACTGTGCCATGGCCACTGTGCTGTGCCACAGCCAACCAGACCTGCTATGGTCACTGTGCCACCTGGATCCTGGCACAGCCATACCAGGGATGTTTGTGCCAACCGAGAGCTGAAAAAGGACAGGGATGAGGCTGCTCCCCTTCATAGTCTGTGCCATGGAGTGGGGACAAGGCATCTCTGCCGGGATGGGAACCATCTGTCTGGGCAGGTTTTGGGCGTGATGGCCACAAACTCAACTCCAAACACAGCAGGATTGAGCTGAAGGGCCGATGTGTGACAAGAGAAGAACCAAGAGAAGGGCGTGTCCTCACTGCTCCAGGGCGGGAGGTGGGTGCCACAGGGATGCCACAGGGTCCCTGACGGTCTCTGTTGTGCTGCCAGGTCTCCCACCACCGCAGCCATGGCAAACAAAGGCCCAGCCTATGGAATGAGCAGGGATGTGCAGTCCAAGATCGAGAAGAAGTACGACGACGAGCTGGAGGACCGGCTGGTGGAGTGGATCGTGGCGCAGTGTGGGGCTGCCGTGGGTCGCCCCGAGCGGGGCCGCCTGGGCTTCCAGGTCTGGCTGAAGAACGGCATCGTAAGTGGGGCCCAGGGGGTGGGAGGCCGGGGGGAGGCTCTGTGGGCAGCGCAGCAAACCCAGACTCTCTCCTCTGTGGCAGGTGCTCAGCAGGCTGGTGAACAGCCTCTACCCCGATGGCTCCAAGCCCATCAAGATCCCCGACACGCCGCCCACCATGGTCTTCAAGCAGATGGAGCAGATTGCCCAGTTCCTGAAGGCGGCTGAGGACTATGGTGTGATCAAGACAGACATGTTCCAGACCGTCGACCTCTTTGAAGGTGCGGGAGAGGGGCAGTTGGGGCTGGGGGGCCCAGGGCTGCTGTGCTGTGCCGTTCTCTGCCCGTCCTCACATCCCTCCATCCCTCGGCAGCCAAGGACATGGCAGCGGTGCAGAGGACACTGATGGCCCTGGGGAGCCTGGCAGTCACCAAGAACGATGGGAACTACCACGGGGACCCCAACTGGTTCATGAAGTAAGTGGGGGAGCGCAGAGCTGGGTGTGGGGTACCCCTTGCCCTGCAGCTGCCCAGAGTGGGCTCTGGGGCACACGGAGGTGGGATGTCAAGCTTTGTGCTGGGGAGGGAGAGGGGCTGGGGCAGCCCTGGGGATCGGGCGGGCTGCTGGGCACCCGGAGGGATGCAGGCGCCCCACGGCCTCTCCCTGCGCCCCGCAGGAAAGCGCAGGAGCACAAGCGGGAGTTCACCGAGAGCCAGCTGAAGGAAGGCAAGAACATCATCGGGCTACAGATGGGGACCAACAAGGGAGCGTCACAGGCGGGGATGAGCTACGGCCGGCCCCGGCAGATCATCAGTTAGGCCGCCCCCTTGGCCGCTCCCAGCCCTCCCCAGCCGGGACCTCCGTCTCCGCTCGCCCCCGGCCCAGCGCCGCAGCCGCCCCAGCGCCGGCACCAGCCCCGCACCGATTGGTATTTATTGAGGAGCCAACGCCCGCCAGCCCCAGCGCCCCGCCGCAGCCCCCAGCCCCGGGGCCGCAGCCTCTGCCCCTCCCGGCCTCGCACCCCCCTGCCCGCCGGCACCCACGGGTGTCCCGCTGCTGTCCCCGGGCCCCGCGGGTGGGACGGGC
>VXBA01004193.1:635569-649993 GCA_013399895.1 Serilophus lunatus
CGCCCCCCTGCCCGCAGCCCCCACGAGCCCCGCGCCACTGCCGCGGAGATCCCTGCGAACGGGGAGAGAAGAGAATTGGCCTCGGTTTTGTACTTGGTTTTTGTCAAAATTAAAAGGTTATATTCAGCTAGAGTGGCCTGAACGAGGTTTCCTCCTGCCCGCCCTGCCGCTTGCTCCGGAAAAGCCCGAGATGCCTTCCCTAAAAAAGGCTTTGGCTGCTCATTCTTCCAGCTCCAAACCGGGGAAAAAGAGAGCTGGGGATTGGGCTTTCCGTGCCTGGCTGGGAAGGCTCTGCCCTTTCACCGCTGAACCACAGCACCCACCACCTTTCTCTTCATTCCTTCCAATGCTCCGGCCCAGCCCTTGCCTCCCCCTGCCCGGAACAGTCCCCGTTATTATTCCAGCTCTCGGGAGCAGGACATGGAGGGCACACGGACCCTACAGACCCAGCACTGGGTCCCCTCGGGGCTGGGAGGTGCTGGGTGACGCATTTTTCCACAGTGAGGAAGCCCTGGGAGAGCAGAGGAGTCATGGATGGCGGAGAGGAGGGTTTTTCAGGCTTTATTTGGAAAGCTACACAAAAGGGCTTTGCTGATTAAAAAACAACCCCAGCTTTAAAAAAATAAACCGCTGAACCCAAAGACAAGTGAACAAGCCAACCCTGCTCAGATGAGCCACTGCCAGAGCAACTCAACCTCCCCCTTCCTGGCCCAAACCAGGCATCATCCCCAGCCTCGTCCCTCCTGGATGGGGAAGGAGACCCAAGGCAACGGCCACAGTGAGCTCCAGTACCACCATAACTTGCTGCCAGAGGGACTCTTGTGCCCACTGCTGCAGGAACAGCCTCATCCTGCCCCCCAACAGGCCTGTGCCTGCCTCTCTGGCCCCACAGCTGCTCCGTGCCCATGGGAGAGGAGGAACCAGCAGGAGGATGGGGGACAGGGAGAAGTGCTGGTTGGAGTTGAGTGCAGTAACTCCTTGCTTCTAAACTGGGATAACTGGTGGGTATGGGCCCGCTGCCAGCCCAGCAGGCAGAAAGATGCCAGTGCTGTGGGGTCCCTGCCTGCAGAGGCAGCTGCCAGAGGCCCCTGATGGGTTTCCCAGGCTCTCTGCAGAAATCAGGGACAAAGTGACACGTCTCGCCCGCGCTGCCAGGCCTTGGGCGCAGTGGCGTGAAGGGGCTCAGCTCTGCCACAGCTGCCACACTCCCAGCAGGAATGGCACGGGGCCCTGCTCCGCACACAACAGGGAGCCCTGAGCGTCCTGCAGGGCAGGCTCTTTCAGGAAAGGGTTTAAGGCTTGCTTTGTTTTCCAGAGTGAGGGAAGGGAAGCTCCCCTTACAGTACCGGCACTCTTCTTCCTCGCTTCCCAGCCACTTCCAGCACTACCTTCCGCAGAACACAGTGGCAATGGTCCGTGTGGCTCAGGAATGAGTCTGTGCTGCCTGTGCCTGGGAAGGTCATGCCAAGGGGGAGGGCCCCAGCCCAGCCCCAGTCCCAGCCCCAGTCAGCACGGCCGGTGCTGCCTGTCCTCCACGAGGAGCTCAGCCGACGCCTCCCGGCCCAGGTATCCTGCTCCAGCAGCAGCTGCCTCGTGGAAGCTCCCAGCTCTGCCACTGCTGGGAAGTTTGGGGTGGGTGGGGGTCCAGGATCCCTCCTCCCTATCCTGGGCAGGGTCTGGGTGCTCACACTCCATCTCAGCCTCCTCCACGTCCTTCTCTCGGTACAGTGGCACTGATTCCATCTCCAGGCCGTTCTCCAGGGCTCGGTGCTTCCCACCCTGCTGGTACCACTTGCAGGTGGTGGAGCTGGAGCAGGCCAGGTCCAGCCCCACGTCGTTCCTCGTCAGGCAAACCTCCAGCATGTAGTAGAAAGTCCAGAACACGGCAAAGCATCCCAAGAGCAGGAGGGTCTATAGAGGGGGAAACACCATCCTTGAGAAACACCACCCTCAATCCCCCCTGGAGCTCTGCCCACTGCCCAGTGGAGAAGTCACAGTGTCCCACTCTTCCAGCCCATTTTCCCTGTAGGAAAGCTCACCTTGAGGGTGTTGGCTGTGATGGTGTAGTGCTGCTCCTCAGGGATGTCCAGTCCCGGGGGACAGGGCAGGGAGAAGTCACCGCTCAGGTACTGTCCACTCATGGCTTCTTCCAGCAGCCTGGGGACAGAGGCACTCTGTGATGGTCCTATGGGCAGGAGGGCTCTGGGGAGGATCCCAAATGCCCACAAAGAGTCCAGAGTGCCTCTTTCAGCCAACAGAGCCATGTTCTCCAGAGGTGTGAGGGCAGCCCTAGCACCCTGCATAGGGGTCAGTGGTGGGGCTGCAGCCTCATCTGCCACACACCCCACAGCAACATGGCTCCAGCAGAGCAGCACCTGCTCACAGGTATGGATAACATCCCTCAGCTGCCCTCTCCTGGCTCCCCACCAAACCAGGACCACAGTGTCCTACCTCTGCCGTTCCTTCATCTCTGCTGGGGACCAGGAGGAGCCGTACAGGGTCAGCTGCCACTGCTTCAAGGTTCCAGGCCTCAGGCTTTCATCTCCTGGGGAAGAAGCAGGTTGGTCCAGTGGGGAACTGTCCAAAGTGATGAGCTGCCATCACCCCAGGAGGGACCCCTGGAAGGCAGGACTCACCGATGTCCCTGATGACCAGCCTGTAGGTGCCCTGTGCCTCCTCACCCCAGCAACGCACCGTGGAGAAGGTCCAGTCAGCGAAGCCATTTGGGTCCCTGCCAAGGGGTGAGGGGAACCAACCCATGAGGAGGGTCATGGAGCCAGAGCCACCAGGCCAGACACGAGCCCCGGGGTCCTGCCCTGCCCAGCCTGTCCCCTCAGTGCTTACGAGTCCATGCTCCGCGTGGTCCCGATCAGGGACATCATCCCACTGGGGCAGAAGAGCCTGATCTCCAGGTTGCCACGGCGGGGGTGGGTTATGGTAACAGTGACTGCCACGTGCTCCAGGGTTCTCATGCCAGAGAGCTCCAGGTCGGTGGTGGTGACTGGGAGAGGGAAGAGGGAGTTGGCCAAGGCTGGTGGTCGGGATGGAGTTCTCACTCCCAGCTGTGGTGCCATTTAACAGGACATGCACGTTGTCTCTGCCTCCTCCTCCCAGCTGCCCTGTGTGGGACTGGGAGGAGAAACTGGGTGTCCAGGCTCCCTGATCCCACCTCAAACCACTCCCAGCTCCACAGATGCTCACAGCCTCAGAGCTGCTTAACCACAGCCCAGTGAGCCTGGCAAGCTCTAGGCAGGTGGGTGCTGCCAGCCTCTGCTAAGGGGAGAGGTGGGCACATGCCAGGACCAAGCACTTCAGGGCTAGCATGTTCCCAGGGCCACATGGGGAAGGATAAGCTCTGGGTCAGCACCACCACACCTCTGTGCAGGCTTCTCTGAAGTACCTCTCCCAAACACTGCTGGCTGCCCAACTTCCAGCTCTCAGCTACTTTTAGGGCAGGAGGAGCTGCTTGACCCCTGACCCTCTTCTCAAGGACCCAGAACCTGCCCAGCATCTCCTCAGCCTGCAGCAAGCAGGGCAGGGACAGGACCACCTGCAAGGAGCCCATCGACCTCCAGACTCTTTCTAGGGTTCCTCTGTCCTGGGGAACAGCCTCTGGGCACTGCCAACCCCCAGCACCTTTGCCAGGAGCTGCAGTAGGGGCAGGGAGGGGTGCAGGGCCAGATTCCCAGGAGCAGCACCTCCAGTGGGATGGGGAGAGAGATGGTGGCAAAGCCTCAGGGCAAGGAGCTGTGCCCAGCCAGAAAGCCAGGCCCTGCAGGGGGGCTGGGAAGGACTCGGCTGAGCTCTCCTTCCCACTGGTAGCAGCGGCTTGTTGATGTGGACAGGGCTGGCCAAGTCGGGAGCTGGAGCATTACCTAAAATGGTCAAAGCCAGCAGAGCGGGTCTGGCCGCTGCCCAGCCCCTGCTCACTGAAGCCTGTCTGGCTCCCCATCAGTCCAGGGGATGGGGTTATGGGGAGGGGACCACAGCAACAGGCAGATCCCCTGGGGAAAGCCAGTGGAAAGAGAGGAAAAACTCCCAGCATTTAACCCCTTCATGCCCTCACACAGCCCAGGGCTGATCCTGCCCGGCTGCTCCACACACCAGCAGGAACAAGCTGGATCCCTGGTCTCAGTATGCACAGAACATGCCCTCCATGGCACACCTGCTCTTACCATTCCAGGCAGCCTCCAGCTCCTGTGGGAGCAATGGGATGCTCCTGCCCTCCTTCAGCACAGGGCTCACATATGAGGCAAGGTATGGGACAGACTCCCAGATCTGTCAGGGGGGAAGGGGAGAGGATTCAGCACAGATTGCATTTGTCCCTGCACATCCATCCTCCAGTCTCACATGGGTCTCACAAGCTGCCTGTCCATAGCACACCTGGACATGGGCCTAGACCAAGGGGCCTCTCCCAGTGCTGCACTCTGGGATGGGAGCAGAGCCCACCTGCCCAGGAGGGGAAGGAAAGCCACTGCCTTTGAGCTGGAGGGGCTGATTGAGATCTGGGACTCTCTAGCTCTGTGTTTGTCCCCGCCACCACCCAAAGGGCTCAAAGCTGTTCCATTGCAACCTGGGCACAGTGGGGCAGGAAACAGCAGATCCCAAAGCCCTGCAGGCAGAGGGAGCAGCGTGGCAGTCCCTGTGACACCGGGGGCATGGCTGGCAGCAGCAGTGACCCGGCACAGCTGGGCAGAGCTCCACACGAGCTGGGACCAAATGCCAAAGGGATGTGCCCTGGTCTCCTTGTGACTGCAGGAGGAAGAGATGGGGATGCTGCTGCCTGCTCTGACCACACCACTCCCCCAGCAGCCCTGGAGCTGTCAGATGAGAACACCCTGTTTCTCAGGGCAGGACACCCTCCCTGCAGCCACTTTGGAGGGAGGAAGGTGCTGGGGCTGCTCACACAAGTCCCCACGCCGTGAATCAGAGCTGTTGGCTCCCGGCAGCGCGGCTCTCGCCATGGCTATATATAGTGCTGGAGAGCAGCTCGGGGGCAGCTTTCAGGCACTGCCGAAAGCCTCATGACTTCACACCAAAAGCAGCCTCAGAGCCAGGGCCAGCAGGATGGTGGCCAAAGTGCTGGCCTTGAACAGCAGCAGTGTCACCCCACGGCGCTGCCAGGACAGGATGTGTCCCTGCCACTGGGCTGGGCTGCTCTACCTGCCCACAGGGCAAGGTCTGGGAAGGAGGGAATTACCTTGGCAGCATTGACCAGCCTCCATGCGTTCAGCAGGCCAAAGCCATGCTGATGGCTGTGGCTGAAGCCTGCCTGGTTCGTGTCCCACTTGGCGTGACGATCCTCGTACTGCAAAGAAACACGGGGTGCTCTGGTTACCTTGGGGGACACCAGCAGCCCTGAAAACCCAAAGGGAACCAGGCCTGAAGGGAAGGAGGCTCAGACACATCCTGCAGAGGCAGGGAAGCAAACCCACATGGCCTTATTAGAAAGAAACAGGTTGACCTTTGTTTGAAACATATCCCAGGACAAACTGGCTTCCTAGCACCTCAGAAAAGGAAATAGAGCAGCACAAAAGGGCAAAGATGCCTCTGCTCTGAAACATCCCAGCTGCTCCCTGCTGCCCAAGCCACAGTCTGTGGGATGGCAGAAGCCTTGGAGAGAAGGCACTGAGTCTTAAATCAACAAGAGCTGGGGCAGGACAGATCTGGGTCCCATCACTTAGTGGGTTGTAGTGCTCTGGCAACACTGGTTTGGAGTTATGGAAAACACTGCCCTGTGCCAAAGTGAGCACAGCAACAGCTGGACACAGGACTCCTGCTCCCCAGAGAGGTGTGGAAGACCCATACCTAAACCGAATTGGGCAGCTCCAGGGAGTTCCCACCCCTGCTCTGGGCAGCGAAGCCACGTGGGAGACGAGGTCAAAGGAAGGGCTGGATTTGCTGCTCAGCTCTCTGTTGTGTCTGTTTCTTGGAGCCCAGCTCTCTGCAGAGCCCAGGAAAGGCCAGAGCAGGGCAGAGCTCCTTGCTTTCCCACTGCATGGCCCATGGGGTGACAAAGCAGAGGTGACAGCCCTTGGGCTGGGCCAGCCCAACAACTGCACCCAGGGCCTGGAACCCCTGGGACCTGCTGAGCCCCTGGAAGACCCCTCTGCTGGCAGATGGAGGCATTCCTGCAGCAAATACCCCATTTATTATCATGACAGAGGAGAATGCCTCAGCCACATTCCTGGAAGGAACAAGGGGTGAGGGGAAAACGCAATCCCCTTGCCGGGAGCCAGACCAGCAGAAGATTTATAGAGGGGCAGCAGACACAAACAAGGATGTGCACAGCAGGGTCTGGGCCTTCCTGCAGCATCCCTGAAGGGCAGCAGAGAGAGGGAAGAGGTTGGGAGGGGAGGGTTCCTCACCTTGGTGGCAGTGAAGACAATGATGTGCTGCACGTCTCTCCAGGTGAGGCACGGCCGCACCTGCAGCATCAGCGCGATCATTCCGGCCGCCAGCGGAGCGGCCGCCGACGTCCCCGTGTGACCCTCCGTGCAGCCCGTGCCCTTCTGCAAATCCCAGTCTGTGGTCACCTGCAGAGGGAGAGGAGAGATGCCCCTGTCAGGCCACTCTGCCCTGCTGGGGTGGCTGGGGCAGGGACAGGAGCAGTGCCACGCCAGCTCCACCAGCAGCCCGTGGTGCTCAGCCTGTGACACAACTGTCCCTGCTCACAGCCACCCATGGGAGGTCCTGGACGGTGATGCCAGTTGGGAAGCAATGAATGGGGACAGCTCCCTTTGCAGAGAGAGTGGAACTGGGTCTAACTAAGCAGCTTTGTGGGAAATTCCTGGCAGTTACAATTTGGGGCTTTCCTCATCCTCACTGCTGACCACTCCAACACAACCAGGCTGCAGGGGCACCACACGGGGCTGTGCAGAGCACATGGAGGCTCCAAAGAGGCATTGGGAGGTTCCCAAATTATGCCACCTCGCTGCAAACCAAGTGCATCCATCTCCCTGTGTTCCCTATGGGGAGAAAGCCCCAAATCTGGAGGGTTTGCTGTGTTTTCGCTTGACTCCATCCCGTTTTTCCAGCTGTGAATGGCTCCAGCTCATGCTGGGACACTGCACAAACTTTCAGTAGGAAGCACAACGAGTGCCAAAAGCCATATTAAATTCTTCCCATTAAGGAAACCACACAAAGTTTATGGCCTGGTAAAAGGAGCAGATGGCTGCAGAGAAGTGAACTCTGACACCACTGCAGTGAGTTCCAGGGTGTTGAGGAGCAGATCACACTCCTGAGAAATGGGGTGTGGGATTTAGCATGGGCTTGCTGAGGGAGTGCTCCCAGTACAGGATGTCTCTGTGGCACGTGCCATTCCTAGGCTACGTGTGCATCTTGTCCTGGCTCCCCTATGGAATGCCAGCTCCCATATGAGTGTCCCACAAGGCCAGTGTTCAAAATAAGGGGCATTTCAGACCTTCAAAGCACTCACACCGGGCTTGGGGAAGCCAGACATCAACCCACAAGCCTGGAACTCCTGATGGAATGCAGCAAAGCCCTCGCTGGGTTGCTGTTCCCTTTTTTCCTAGTGTCAGTACTTTCCAAACCAGCCTGGGACAACTTAAGTTATTTCTGAAAGGAAAAATCAGCTCCATTCTGGGTTTTACTTTCCCTGTGGCAGATTGTGCTGTGCTCTGGCTGGGCACAGATCCCTGCCCTAGCTCTGGGCTGCAGGAGGAGCTTGCTGAGTCCCAACCAGGTCTCCAGATCCCAGGCTCTCCCTCTCCCTCAGTTTACCCAGCACACAAGAAAGCCTCTTTGACAAGCCTGGATTCATCTCCTCTGTGACAGACACAAAGCCACAGTAGCATGTCCCTGTTCCCAGGAGCACATGAGGTACCTCCAGACCTCCTGAGATCCCCAAGCACACACCGAGGTGCTGATCTCCACTGGGCTGCAGCAGGAGCTTTGCCAGGAAAGTGCTTTTGGGAAATACCTGTCCTGACAGGAGATCCTCTACAGTAGGGAAAATCCAAGTCCAAACATCAGGTCTGGGAGCCAGCAGTTTCCCCCTTAGCTGCCCTGGGCTGAGCAGACCCCACTGGCCCCACAGGACAGGAAGGGGTCCCACTACAGAGTGTGGGCAGCCTGACAGCTCCCCACAGGCACCAGCACAGGGGAGGGATGGGCTGGGTCAGGCCTGTGGTGGGGAAAACAGCCTCTGCTGCCTGGCTCAGGCAAAAAGGACATTTTGTTGACAAGAAGTCACTTTTTGGCAAAAAAAGGAAAAGCTGATAAAAATATTCAGAAAAATTCAGCTGGGAGAGGCCCACGTGCCAGAGCAGAGCAGGAGCTGTGGCCAAGTGGTTTAAAGAGCCTGATGCTGCTCCATGCTCCTGCATCCCTTTGAAGCAGGAGCAAGGGGGCCTGGCTGGGCAGGTGTGGAGCAGCTCCCCCAGAGCTGAGAAACACTCTCAGACCACTGTTTATGTAGGACCTACATAAAAGGCACATCCATTCCCTGGCTCACAGAGGAATCACATGGCAAATGGGAGGGGCAGGGCATTGTCCTTACTGTTCCAGGTGTGTCCAGGAGGACACAGGCTCAGGCAGGTGCCTTGTGGGTTACTCACAATGCTCCTCATCATCTTGTCCCCACCACTGAAGGTGACAGCCAGCATGGAGGCACATTCCTCAGCATAGAACGGCATGGAGCCCGTCTCATCCACTGCTCCTGGGAAAAAGGGAGAGGCATCCACTGCATGAAGTCTGTTTTGCTTCACCTGCTGAAATTTCAAGGTGATGATCCCCTGAGAGCCCCTGCAGCCAGCTGTGCTCACCCAGAGGCTGGGAGCTGGGCAGGAGAACCAGAACCAAGCCTGCATCTTTCCCACCTGGAAGATCTACAGGAAGATCTACGAGAGGGAGGCTTGGACATGGGCAGGAATTGCTCTGTAGGTCAAAAGCAAACTGAAGGCTTGAAGGCTGAAGCCCAGCACACCCTACACACTGCCATGGTCACTCCCAGACACTTTCCCACACATTCCCACTCCCCAGTCAGCTCCCAGATGGGCAGACTGTGCACTTCTGGCACTGTTCCATGCTGAGAAGGAAGGAGACAGAAGACCCAGGTGCTCACCTATGGTGACAGTGTAGATGGAGTTGGCATACCCATCATAGTTGCAGTTGTCACTGTGCTGTCCACCATTCCCACTGGCCACCACGAAGATGCTCCCGAAGCCCCGGCGACCGGCGATCACACCGTGCTGCAGGGCAGCCTGTGGGGAGGGGACTGTGCTCAGGGCAGGGGGGCTTTTCCCAGAGCCTCTCCCACTGATCCCAGCAGCTTCCAGCTGGCAGCCACGGCTGGCACATGAGGCCATGAGTCAGGGGGATCAGAGCTCCCCACCCATGACCACTGCCCTTCTGTGAGGGCTCAGCCCCACAGACACTGCTGAGAAACACAGCAACACCAGCTCCACTTGGAATCTCATTTCCTTGTCCAGACATCATTCCCACCTATGGGAGGGACATGTCTGATGGACCAGCAAAGAACCCAACCCACTGGAAGTGAACCCCCGTGCTCTCCCTCTCCTTGGCACACAAAGGTGCGTTCGGCCCTCCTGACTCTGCTGTGGCACAGTGAGCTCTGCCTGTGCTGTGTCCCAGAGGTTGTTCCAGCTGCCTCTGCATGCAGGAAGAGAATAAATTAACTTGCAGCACTGGGAACCATTTGTTATGGTGAAGACAGCTCAGTTGTCAGCGCTGTTCTGAACAGCCCAGTAACTGCTGGACTGTGGTTGGAAAAGCACAGCAGAAGAGCAGTGGAGCAGAACCACACCCCAGTGCTGGTTTTGAGGGCCCTCTCAGTGACCCCTTACTGGAGCACAGGCAGACCAGGTGCATTTTGCAGCAGTTCTGCAGCCCAGGGGCTGTGAGAAAGCTTTAATGGTCAGGAAGGAGCAGCCCCAGCTGACTCTTCCTTCCACTGCAATCCCACTCCCCTTATTTGCTCCCAGCATCCAAAGGCACGCTCCCTGCCTTGAGAACCACTCTGAGCACTGGGAATGCTGTCTCCTTAGAAAAGAGCATCCTGTGGATTGCAAAAGTTGTCAGAATAATACCACGGGTTGTGAAAGTACATTTCCTGCTGGGACCAGCCTTTCCTTGGAAAGCTCACTCCATCCACACTGCTGGAATGCTGCCCTTCCACTGCAGCGTCACCTGTCCTGGCCACACAGTGACAGGGAACACCTCTCCTGGCAGCCATGGACACAGACAGACGTGCATGGTGTCACAGCAACATCCTTCCACGCAGGCAAGAAACCACGAGCCCCGGAGAGCCCTCCCAGGGCCACTTGTGCTGCTGGGGCTGGTTTTTACCTTTCCCAGTTGATGGGGGCCATCCACGGTTTTCCCATCATCATCAGGACCCCAGCTGGAAAGAGAGACACCGTGAAGTGACAGCCCCAGGAGCCACAGGCAGCAACCCTTCCTGCCATTACAGAGAGCTCTCAGCAGCCCCCAGCTGCTCCCAGCACCATGACTGGGATCAGAGAGCACCATACTTTCCCATCCAACAGGATGGCCCCTCGCTGCTGGGATATCACTGTCGTGTTTCCACTGCTCCCCTGGGTCAGATTCCAGTGAGCAAAACGTTTGATTTTTATTTAACAACACATTCCAGTCCCCACTGCACTGCTCAGCTGGGGCTGCCTGACCACAGCAGGGGGCACAGTGTCCCCTCCAGCTCAGCCAGCCTGTGGGACATTGCTGCAGCAGCCCACAGAGGGACATCTCACAACTGCAGCTGCTGTGCAGAGCCTGGGCCAGCTCTCCAGAACAGGATTTTGGTTCCTCAAAGCTATCTGGAGCCATGGGAGGATGGCAGCTGGTGTGAGCACTCAGCCACGGGCTGTGACCCTGTCCCCTGTCAGAGTGTGGCCCACAACCCTCTGCTGGTGCCAGCTCAGGGGCCCTTTGGGGCTCACCTGCAGCTGTAGATGTCGTTGATCTGATAGTGCTTGTTGAAGGCAATGGCCTCCATGCTGTCTGTGAGGGGCCCGTCCAGCACTCGGATGCCTGTGGGACAAAGGACAAAGAACATGACCCACGTGGGTCACGGTGAGCTCTGTAAACTGCAAACAAACTCCTGGCTCAAGGCTGCCCCGCTGTGCTCAGGCTGGCTCAGCTTTGGAGGGCTGAGGCCTGAAGCAGTGCCAGGTCCTGCCTGGACCCAGGGTAAACCCTCCCTGCTCCCTGTGCTGTGGTTACAGGATGAGCTCATCTCTCCTTCTGCCAGCTGGAAGCCTCTGTCTGCAGCCCCCCTGGCTGGCTGGGACTCGGGGACTTTGCTGGGCCACCATAAGGATGGTGCTCAGAGGGGAAGGAGCCCAGGCTGGGGCAAGGGTACAGAGCTCCCTGCAGTGCCCTTAGGAGAGCCCTGACCCCCAGAATCCCACCAGCACCTCAGGGTCCCCTTCTCCCCAGCCCACTGTCACCCCCAGGGACCGTGGTATGGACAGAACCACGTCCCAGCACTGCTGTCCCCTGCTCTGCCAGGGACACATCCTGCCTGGCACAGAGACCTCCCCTCTGTCTGGGGAGGAGCACAAGAGCTCTGGAGACAGCAGAGGGCACAGCACACATTCTGTGGCCTTGCAGAAGAGAGATGTAGCACTAGCCCTTCACCCCTGTCCACCCCCACGAGGCCCAGCTGAGACCAGGGGCTAGGGAAGCGCAGGGAACCGGCCAGGATTTGCCTCCCCAGTGCCTCCAGACAGTCTCCAGCCTGCACGTTGTGGCACGACTGCCTGGCTCAGCCTCTGCAGTACGGCTGCTCTGCCGAAAGCTTCACAGCTGGGCGGGCCAGGAACACCCCAGGAACACTGGCAAAGCTGCCACACCCACACCTACCCCGCTCTGCCAGGAGCAGCTCCTCCGGAGAGCAGCTCAGGCAGGCACTGGGCCCTCCCTCCAGCAGCCCGACCAGCCCGAGCAAGGCACCGCTGACTCAGAGCTGCCCCAGCTCACGGAGCAGTGTCCCAGCCCCACGGGGCCGGAGATGAGACAAGCCAGACACCTCGGGGTGCCCCAGCCCGCACGTACCTGCGATGCGGCTGCCGTAGGCAACTCCCACCGTGCAGAAGCTGTTGTTTGGCACAGCCGCGATCTCGCCGGCGCAGCGGGTCCCGTGGTGGTTCCCGTTCTCCTCGTCAGGGTGAGGCATAGGGTCGGGGTCGTTGGAGTTCAAGTCATAGCTGCCTTCTGGGCTCTGGAAAAGAGACCCACAGTCATGACTCCGGGCTCTCTCTCCTCAGTTTGGGAAAAGCAGGAGTTAAGAGCGCACTACACGGGCTGAAACGCAGCCTGGGAGTCATGAGAACTTCGAGGCTGCTTCCACGCTGGGTTGCAGCTCAACACTGCTATCTGCTGCCGTGGGGAAGGGAGCAGCAGCCCAGGCAGCTTCAGGCACCGCTGAGGGGCAGAGGAAGGCCAGCTCCCTCCCAGAGGTAACCATGAGACCTGGGTGCAAAACCTCCCAGGAAACGTGCCCGACACTCCCCAGAGCCCAGGGTGACAGCGCAGGTCGGGCTCTGACAGCGGCCGAGCTCTCACACTCTCATATCACAGTGCCCAGCCTGCAGCCTGCCCTTTGCCCTCCTGCCTCTGAGCAGCACTCACGTAGTTTGGCTGTATGTCCTTGATGGTGTGCTCCACGCCGTCATCCACCACCACCACCGTCACCCCGCGCCCTGTCACGTTCCGCTCCCACACGCCCGTGATGTTGATGTCCTTCCCGGGGCTCTTGCGGTTGTTCTGAGCACCAGAGAGGACAGTGAGAGGAGAGGGTCAGCACTGGATACGATGTGCGAGGCCAGGGCCAGCAAGGGAAGGACTCACAGGACAGTCAGGGTAGATTGTTGGAGGGGGACAGCGAGGAACGCTCGCTGAAGCCATGAAGTGCACAGTGCTCTGGCCAAACCCCTCTGCCCACCCCAGTGCCACCAGTGCGCACCCACCCATGGGAGGCGTCTCCCCCCGTTATCAGGATGAGCACGCAGCAGGCAGGGCAAGCTCTCGCCACGCCAAAGAACAGAAAAAGCCCGTTTTGCCTCCCATGTGCACAGCTCCCACAAACAGCCTGCGAGCCCAGCAGGAACAGGAAAACCACTCACCAGATGCCACTGCTGGGGGTACTTGGGATCGTTAAAGTGCAGGCTGCGCTTGGAGCGCTTCAGAAGCTTCTGTTCCGAGTGCCACCGCACGCTGTCGTGCTGTGCAAACAAAGTGTCCACCGACCTCCTTATTGCTTCGGGCTCGCTCCCCGCGCGGCCGTCGGGCCGGTAGGCAAAGAGGTAATGGCCCCGCAGCTCCCCGACACGGCCCATGTTCACCAGCCCCGCAGTCCGGGCCAGCTCCTCTGCCCGCTGCTCCAGCTCCTCCTCGGGCGCATCCAGGCTGACCGCCCACGTCAGCTTGCCGTGGGGGCCGTCAGTGTCCGGAGAGCGCTGCCCGCCGCAGGCCGGCCCGGAGGGCGAGGCGAGGGGCACCCAGGCAGCGCTCAGCCAAAGGCACGTGTGGATACAGAGCGTGGCCTCCATCCCTGCGCTCCATAGCGGCGCCCTCCGCCTGCGATGCCGCATCAGACAGGCGGGCTGCAACGGCAACGAAACCGGTGAGAGCGCCTTCGGATGGGGGACAGGGTGGCCACGGCTGCACCTGAGGGTCCCGAAGAGCCCCGAGGCTCCTGGCAGGAAAAGCTGGCGCAGCCGGGCTCGCCGCTCACGCACTGGCACAGCGGATATCGCGGCCCAGGGGAACCCCGGCCCAAGCACCTCCTCCCAGCGGGGCAGGAGGCACACCCAGGCTGGGCAGAGATCGATCCCAATCCTGCCCTGCCCGCCGGGGAGGCAACTGCGGGCCAGAACACAGCGCGCTGAGCTGGCAGGAGCCGCTTCCTTCTCTCGCCGTGGAAAACTGACAAGAAACCGGCGATGCGGAGCTGCCCAGGCACAAACACCACGGGGCAGTGCCACGCTCCGTGGGCAGCCCAGAGCCGGTTCCTCTTCTGCGGGGACCCCACCGAACTCGTTCCTCGCCTGCCGCGCGGCCGGAGGAACCTGCTTTCAGCCGGCATGGGTGGATATCGCCACCGAGCCCTGCTTGAACCCCGATTCCATGAGCCACGGCAGCGCACGGAGGGGAAAACACCTCTCGGGGTCCCGCTCCCGCACCCGCGGGGCTCGGCACCCCTCGGCCCCTCTGCGGACTTTCACCTCTGATAAAACTCCCCCTCCGCGGCTGGACACCGGGGTCCGGCTTTCCCTGCCTAAAAGCGCCCCTCCATACCCCGCGGGAGCGGCCCCTCCGGACCCCGGGGCTGACCCTGCGGACACCGGCACCGGCGACCCCGCGGAGGTCACACACCGGGCAGCGCATCCCCGCTGCTCCCCCCGCCCCCCCTCCGGCCCGGGG
>VXBA01004193.1:650296-666204 GCA_013399895.1 Serilophus lunatus
CGGCGGCGGCGCGGAGGCCGCGGGGCAGAGCGGAGGGGCGGCGGACGAGCCCGACGAGGAGGCGGCCCCGGCCAGGCCGTCGCAGAACATCGCGGTGCAGGTGGGTGCCCACCGGGGGGGGGTTTGTGGTGTGCGGGGCGAGGTCCAGAAAAGGCTTTTTTTGGAACCTGGAGGGCGAAGGAATGGAGAAGTCGAGGCTGGAGGGGGTAAAACGCATCCATACCTGCGGGCTTAGAGGTGCTGCTGTGAACAGGCTTTAATTAAGCTTTCATTAAAATTTGGCCCTAGTGAGGCCACATCTGGAGAACCGTGTCCAGTCCTGGGCTCCTCAGTACAAGAAAGACAAAGAGCTACTGGAGAGGGTCCAGCAGAGACCACAAAGATAGTTAGGGGTCTGGAGCATCTCTCTGCTGGGGAGAGACTGCAGGAGCTGGGCCTGTTTGGTCCATAGAAGACTAAGAGGGGAGCTCATTAATGCCAATAAATATCTCAAAGGCAGGCGCCAAGAGGATGGTGCCAGGCTCTTTTCAGTGGTGCCCAGTGACGGGACAAGGAGCAATGGCCATTAACTAAAACACAACAAGTTTCACCTCAACCTGAGGAAGAACTTCTTTCCACAGAGGAGGGCAGAGCACTGGAACAATCTGCCCAGGGAAGGTGTGGAGTCTCTTTGGAGACACACCAAACCCACCTGGACATGTTCCTGTGTCACCTGCTCTGGGTGGCCCTGCCTTGGCGTTGGACTGGGTGTTCTCCAGAGGTCCCTGCTAACCCCAACTATTCTGTGAAAAGAATGGAGTAAGGGTTGCTTGAGTGGCCGGTCAGAACCCGGGGCAGGTCATTCTCCCACCACTGGTGTTTTTCCAGGGCTGGTTGGGGACTGACAGCCACCATCTCCCTTCACAGACCGACTTCAAGGCGGCCGATGCAGATGTGAACACGGATCAGGACATCGAGAAGAACTTGGTGGGTATCGGAGCCCTGTGATCAGGTTGGGGTGCTGCTCCCAGGCAGAGGAGGTGGAGCTGCTCTTCCCACTTCTTTCTTGTCGAAATAGAATCATTAAGGTTGGAAAAGATTTCCAAGATCATCAAAACCAGCCTTGGAGTCCTTAAGCTGCCCTTGTCACAGGAGGAAATGCAGCGCCAGCTGCGTCCTGGAGCAGTGTATCCCTTTGTATTTTCCAGTCTAGAGAGCCTGAGCTGTGAAAGTGGAAACCATTTGTCTGTGGTTCTTGTCAGGGCTCTTACACAGTGCTGAGCTTTCCTGCCTTTCTGTAACGTGAGTTAAATTTCACTCTCCACTGCAGGACAAGATGATGTCTGAGCGGGCCTTGCTGAAGGAGCGCTACCAGGAGGTGTTGGACAAACAGAGGCAGGTGGAGAATCAGCTTCAGGTCCAGCTTAAGCAGCTCCAGCAGCGGAGGGAAGAGGAGATGAAGAACCATCAGGTATCTGGTGAAGTCCTGTTTTTGTTTAACCTGTCCTTTAGTTAATTTTAAAATCCTTCTGAAGAGGCAGGAGAATCTGTGGTCCGGAGAGTCTGCCTCCTGAGTTTCCCCTTAATCACCAATATATATCTTGAATGGATCTGCTAAAAAGAAAGAGTTTGCTGTGTAATCTCGTTAATCAATTAATCTAAAACAATAAAACACTAATGGGTTTGAATTCAAAACCATTACTCGGGAATTTTGCTCTGTATTTGCACGATGCTTTTTTTACTCCAGGAGATCCTGAAAGCAATTCAGGACGTTACGATCAAGCGAGAAGAGACAAAGAAGAAGATGGAGAAAGAAAAGAAGGAATTCCTGCAGAAAGAGCAGGATCTGAAAGCTGAAATTGAGAAACTCTGTGAGAAAGGCAGAAGGTATTTGTATAGAAAAGCAAGTGTTCATTTCCAGGGGTGGAAAGCTGTTGCTTAACCCTGATGTTTACCTGGTGGAGCAAAGAGCTTTAAACTCTTTGGAAGCAGTGAGTATTTAGGACAGACCTGTATGAATGAATTTAAGACAGCCACTATATGTGATTCTGCACTGTTATGGAGCCATTCTGTCATATCATAGAGATCTGATTTTTATTCTGAGGGCTCGGAGATGTTTTTGGGTAAAACTCCTTCAGTGATGGCTCCAAGTCCTCAACCCCTTTTCCCTGAGTGATCATTGCAGGGCACGTGCTGTCAGAGGGGCACAGCTCCCTGGCTGAGCCTGGTTCTGTGGCACAGCCTTTGTGCAGTGTCATGAGACAGCAGGATTTGTGCTCCGGGGGGTGTTGGCAGCTGTTTTCCCACACATTGAACGGAGCCGTCCCAGCCTGTGGCGTGTGGGGATGTGGCAGGAGAGGGTTTGAACGGGGGCCCTGCACTGTCCTGACTCCAGCTGTGCTGTCCTGTTCCTCCTGTGCAGGTTGCTGAAGGAGCAGGAGGAGAAGGAAAACAAGATTGCCTCTCTGATTGCAGAGCAGTCCGATGAGAAGTAAGGCTCTTACCCATTACCTGTTTAATGCTGCTCGATGAACTCTTCCTTCCTGTCATTTTGCCATGGAGTGAATCTGATGTTCCTGGTGGGATAGAGCAGAGAGAATGATCCACCAGTGCTGGTTAGTTACGTGCTCTAAGGGTTTTATCTCCTCTTCCAGCATCAGGTCCCTGGATTAAATCCTCTTTGATCCTGGTCACAAGCAGGCTCCTGGATACTTGTGACATAAAGATCCCGTAAGATTAGAGTTTGTGCTTGATGGATTGACTCAGCTTGTAACTGCTACCTCTGACTGAATTTCAACTTCCCAGAGTTAGGGCAGACTGATTTCCCTGTCTGTTCCCCACACCTGCCCAGCTACACCAAACTCTGGCTTAAAGCTGGACAGAGAAGCTTCAGGTCCAGATGCTTCCATAGCACAGGTGGAAATGCCCAGCTTTAAACTTCTCCAAGATCAGAACAGCGTAGCCCTGTGTGTTGCTTAGGTTGGTTCCTGGTTCAGACCTGTGCAGCTTTCCCTGGAATTGGACTGAATTTGGCTGAGGGGAATTCCCCTCTCCTCATTTTGCCCACTGGGTTTGCACACTGGTCGGTTGTGTGCTCTGGAACAACTCGTTCTGGAACAACTCCTGCAGCCCAGGGAGCTGTGGCTGGTGTCACAGTCTGGAAACTGCTGATCTTCCATGGTTCCACCCCATCCAGAGCTCCCAGGATTGATCCCTTTGTGGGAGTCTCTCAGCTCTCCCTCTCTGTGCCATTCTGGTGCCTGAGCCTAAGGATGCTCATGTTGTTCTTTGTGCAGGCAGCTGTGGGAGATGGAGCTGGACAAGCTGAAGAACCAGCACAATGAAATCAATAGGAACATTCTTGAGGAGACAGAACGGGCCTGGAAAGCAGAGGTTAGTAGATGGCTCCTTCTCTGTGCAGTGGTTGGTTTGAGATTCCAGTTGGCTAGTGGACAGTTCTGTGAAATTAGGAGCAGGATGAGGCCAAGTCCCACTTTGTGGGACAAGAGCAGGGATAAACAAGTATCAGTGTAATAAACCTTAGTGGAGAGCAGTGCCTGGTACACCAAGCATGACTTTTGGTGGAGAGATTGTGGTCTGACAGCCAGAAATGTGGGAGTACAGGAACTGCTCTTCATGTGGGACCTCTCTCCATTAGATCCTGTCCCTGGAGAGCCGGAAGGAGCTGCTGGTGTTGAAACTAGAAGAAGCAGAAAAAGAAGCAGAGCTACACCTCACCTACCTCAAGTAAGTCCATGTAGTGTCAGAAGTGGCAGGGAGGGTGACTCAGGTGTCCCTGTGTCCCGTGTCCTTTTCCTCTGCTTGCACTGGAGGTTGGACTGGAATAGTTCAAGGTGTGGCTTTCTTATTAAAGCAATAGGATTCAGTAATGTCACACAAAAAGGGTATGTGGGGCTGTGCTTATCCCCTGTTACTGTTCATCTACTGAGTGGGCAGAGTCAGTGCTGTTGACTGTCGTGTCTGTGTGTCTCCCAGATCAGTCACTCTCCAGTAGCACCACGGGATCTCCCTTCACAGGATTCCTCACCTGGGAAGGGTGGGCCCTTCCCACTCAGCTGGGTGAGGGGAAGGCAGGAGGATGTGGGGGGGTTACTTGCTCCCACTTTGCTGTCAGTGAGAGCACAGTTGCAAGTGGGAAAGTTTAGTTGTGCTTGCAGGTCTGCACCACCCACGCTGGAGACAATGAGGCCAAAGCAGGAGTGGGAGATGAGGCTGAGCAGGATACGAATGACCAAGGAAAGTGTCCGAGTAAGTCCCTGCTGAACTATCCCAGCTTAACAGTGAGCAGTTCTTCACATCTACAGTGCTTTCCATGCTTAGCTTCAGCCCCCAAAAGCTGTGTGCCCAAAAGCATGGCACAGTCAGTCTGTATTCGCAAGCAGCTGCAGAGATCTTCTGCCTCCTCAGCCCCATGGATAAGATGTGTGATGGGTTGTTGGCAGAGGCACTTCTGTTTCTCCCTCTGGGTCCCTTCTCATTGTCCTGACTCCAGTGGAACCAAACAGTGCTGAGAATGCTCCAAACTTCCTCTGCTTTGATGAATGCATCCATTTTCTTCCCTCTCTGCTAGGATCAGTTCAATGACCACATCCAGATGGTGAGGAATGGCACAAAGCTGAGCAGCCTCCCACAGATCCCGACGCCGACGCTGCCGCCTCCGCCCTCAGAAGTGAGTGTCTCTCCAGCCCCGTGGCACGGGCTGGCCATGCCCTGGGACAGCCTGCCCCCTGGCCTGGCCCCAGCCCTGCTGTGTAGGATGGTGTGTTGTGGAGACCTGTGCCCAGTCCTTGTCTATCTGGGCTTACCTGCCATCCCCAGAGAGAAGGGGAAGGGTTTCCTTCCCTTGCAATGCCAGTGCCTGCAGTTCATCCCACCTGTCTGGCGGGGGAGGAGGGCACTTGGCTCTGCTTCCAGGTGGGCTTACTCTAAACCAGCCTTTCCTTCTTCCCCTGTTTTTCTTTCTCAGACAGATTTCATGCTGACGGCATTCCAGCCCAACCCCTCCCTCACTCCCCGGCTCCCCTTTCCCATCGGACCCGTCCCCGTCCCCATGGTCATGCCAAGTGCCGATCCTCGGGCACTCTCCTTTCCTCTCCTGAACCCTGCCATCTCCAGGCCCAACCAGCCCTCCCCACCACTGCCTGCTTCCCAAGGCAGGAACAGCCCCGTGGTGGCATCGCTCATTGGCACGCACAGCCCTCACATGCCTCCTGCTGCCTCCATCCCTCCTCCACCCGGCCTGGGAGGGGTTAATGTCACTCCCGAGTTCCACAGGCCACAGCCGGCTGACAAGCTGGAGAAGCTGCTGGAGAAGTTGTTGACTCGGTTTCCACAGTGCAACAAGTAAGTGTCTGATGTTCTTGTGCAGAGCAAGGGCTTGGGCGTGGGATGGGAGCTGGGATCATGGGAAGGAGGGCTCCTCCTGGCGTGTGTGGGGGCTGGAGGAAGTGAGGGAAGGCTGAAGGTGAGGAGCAAAGTCTGGTGGTCTCTGTCAGTTTTGCCATAGTGCTGGGAATGGGGATCGCTTGGAGCTTTGTCTGAAGGAGAGCAGGAATGCCTGGGCACAGCCAGGAGCCCCCTGCCTGTCTCTGGAGGGCTTTCTCTTGGGGTTTCCTGCCCTTTCCTCAGCATTTATGGGAGGAAAGCTCTTCAGCACGTGGTTCACCTCACTGGGAGGGTGGACAGTTGAGAGCACACGCTCTGCAGTGACACAGCTTCCCCTGGGGCTGAGATGGCTCCTTGCCCAGAGTCCCTGTCTGCGGGGACTGGGAGCTCTTAGCAGGCTGCTGTCCATGCAGGGCCCAGCTCACCAACATCCTGCAGCAGATCAAGACTGCTCGGAGGACCATGGCCGGCCTGACCATGGAGGAGCTGAACCAGCTGGTCGCAGCCAAGCTGGCGGAGCAGCAGGAGCGGGCAGCGGCCGGGGCACAGGTGGGACAGCACGGGGGGCTGCTGGAAGGGGGGCCCTGGGGAGCAGGGAGAGCTTCACTGCTCCCTGGATCCCCACAGAGCTCAGGCTGTGCGTCAGGGCAGTCCCCCGGGTTCCCCTTTCTGCTGACTGCGGCGTAACCAGGGAACACTTTTCCCTGAGGTGACTTGAGGTGACTTCTCTGTCCTTTCCTCCTGGGCTGTTCTGATGTGCCTCCTTTGCCTTGCTGCAGCCTCTCAGTCGGATCAGGGCCCCCATGTTCTCTGCTCCGCTGCCTCAGATCAGCACCCCCATGTTCCTGCCCCCAGCCCAGGTCGCTTACCCTGGAACAGCATCACATGTAAGGCTGTTTGGCTTCCCTGGGGAAAAGGGGAGGGAGGGAGCCTGGCTGGGAGGTGGCTGAGAGTGAGCCTTTGGAGCTGGGAGCTCCCTCCTCATGCAGCTGCTCGGGCTTGTGGGGTGAAGGGGAGAATTAGGGGCACAAATCCTTTATGCTTTTCGTTGGGGAGGAGGGGAATGGCCACGAGACATGTTGGTGGCTCTAACGGCATCTGGTGGCAGAGGTGGGGACTGGGCAGCCTGTGGCCATGGGCTGCAGCTGAATGTGTGATCAGAGCTGCATGTCCAAATTCCTTGCTCCTTTCTGTTCCCTCACTGCTTGTCCCAGACCCCAGCTGCCTGTAAGCTGTGTCTGATGTGCCAGAAGCTCGTGCAGCCCGGTGACCTTCACCCCATGGCCTGCTCACACGTGCTGCACAAGGAGGTGAGTGTGTCCCCTGCTGCTCGGGGCTTCCTTGTGATGGTTCCTGGTGCTGATTCCTTTCCCGAGTCCCTCTTGTGTTGACACCTTGCCAGGAGAAGGGTACGATCAATAAACAACTTCCCTGCATCCTGTCATCCCATCCTTTCTGTACTCTTGGCTGGGCCACACTGTGTGTGGCCTGTGGGTGGTGGCTTTAGGAACAAACTGTCCTTGTTCCTGTCCCCAAGCCTGTGCTCGTTGCTGTGAGGGTTAAACCCTGGAGCAGGACAGTCTGGAAGGATCTAGAACACAGGGTGAGGGGAGAGAGCTGCCACTGCTGCCCAGGTGTCTGGGCTGGGGGGGGGGCCAGACAGGAGCTGTTGGGAGGAGGAGGCACTTTGCCATCCCATGGGTCTGGCAGTGGTTCATCTCTATGGGCAAACCCCTCACCCCATCAGCTCTGGGCCCTTGAGGAAATAGGAACCCTTGTGTTGAAGAGGGCCTGAAGTCATGGGAGGCTGACAAGGGCTCCCTCCTTATGGTGACCTTTTGGTGGAGGCTGCAAGGAGCAAAGGAGCTTATCCCTGAAAACACCTGCCCTGGCAGCAGAGCCATGGACAATGACACCTTTGGGCTGTGCCAGTGGCTCTTGACTAACTCTCTCTCTTCCAGTGCATCAAGTTCTGGGCACAAACCAACACAAATGACACTTGCCCCTTTTGCCCAAGCCTCAAATGACAGCTGCTGGAACAACGCAGGCCCCACGGGAGGAATTGCTGTGAATAGACAGGATCAGTTCTAAGATTTCTACAGTTCTATATTTATACGACCATGTATACACATGTACATTTTTATTATATAGGTAATGTGTGTATAGAAAGTCTGTATACATACAAATTCATAAATAAAGTGTGTATATTATGCAGTGATTTGCTGCTGCTCCTCATTTCTTAGCCTGCAGCCTCACTGGCTTCTTCCAAATGAGGTTTAGTGTCACCTGCTTGCTGGGACATTCGTGGCTGCCTCAGCCACCTCTTCCCACTTGGATCCCAGCAGCTCTTTTTCCAGGGCCATTCCCCATGACCACCCCATGCCCCAGTGGCCTGGTCCCCTGCCAGTCATCACCTGATTTTTCCACTCTTGGCAATGAACAGGTTGCAGATGAAGAGGATTTTTTTTTGTGGTCTCTTTTAATGTCATAATAATTTACCGTGTTAACATTCATTGTTCTTACACAGACACTGGGTTACAGAGTACTGGAGCCTCCAGCGACAGCCCCTGCTCCCATCCCATCCCATCCCCTCCCCTGCTGTCACCAGGCCCTGGGGAGGGAGCGGACGGACACGGCTGCGCTGCAGCTCAGGATAAACCAACCTGTCACAATTCCTGGTTTCCCCTCTCCTGTACTTTCTCCTAAAGCACGGGCTGAGGCACCAACCCTTTCTCCATGGATTTCGGTGGGATTACGAGGTGCTCAGCACCACTGAAAATCTTGCACTGAGACTCTCTAAAAACATTCCCCCTCGCTTCTTCGCGGTCTGCAGCAGGAATTCGGCACTGCTGGAGGCCCCTCGGCCTCAGGGGGGGCAGCAAAGCCCCCCGGGTGCAGCCCCTGAGCTCGGCCGCAGGTCCTTCTCCGCGCACGCACACGCTCGCGGCGTGTTTTAAGGCAGTGGTCCACAACAGAGTCTCTGGGGTCCTGGGCAGGCACGAGGGTGGGGGAGAGAGAACGTTGCCCTCTTGCATGGAGTGGCCGGATGCAGTTTTGGAGCAGGGATGGGGATGTGGGGGGGCTGTGTGAGCGCACTGGGAGTGAGGTGGGACAGTGTGGGGGCTGTTGTGGCGGTGCCCGTGCGAGGGCTGGCTTCCTCCTACACTGCATGCATTGCCTGGCTCCCTCACTGCTCTTCCAAAGAAATGTTTAGCTGCAGGATTTAGTTAACAAGCTTTGCACTCGCTGATTGCTGTGGCCCCTCAGCCTGTCCCTGCCTGACCTGGTGGCTCCCTGGGGCAGGTGCCAGCTGGGCCCTGGCACCACAGGTAAGCCCTCTTTGCTCATGGAGGAGCAGGGCCTTTTCGTTATGGAATCTTGGTGTTTAAGCGCTTTCCTATCCAGGCTGGAAGCAGAGAAGCAAGGGAATACAGCACTACCACTGTCTGCAAGGTCATGGGTGTCTGCCCTGGGGAAGGGATGGTGATCCTGCAGCATGGGGAGGAGGGGAGGGTTGTCCTCACACTGGAAAATTCTCCCTGTGCTGCAGAAACACAAGGACAAAAGTGCTCAGCATCCTTTCGGCTTGTGAGCCACTGCCCTGTGTGCTGCAGCCCTGCCTTCCTCCTGCACTTCCTTGTCAAACCAGCTTGGACCCCCCTCACCATCCCATGCCCCCACCAAGCACATCACTGCAGTGCCGGGGGTGGTGGCCACGGCCCAAGGACTGAGCAGAGGGCTAAAAACACTTAAAAAAACCCTCCAAACAAAACAGGACTGACCCCTAATGTTGGGTTTGGAACAGAGGCGTTCAGGGCTAGAATTAAAAATAGAGATATATGGACATACTGTACAGGTGAGAGGCGGCCATGGTCTGTACACCCGTGCGGGTGGGACTTGCTATGTACACGCTCCAACTGCACTACCAGTGATTTGCTTTATAAAAAAAAAATGAAATAAATACAACCATGTGTTTAAAAAATAATAAATGCTGCAGTCCCCACAGCCACTGCCTGTCCCCAGGCTGCCAGGGTGTCCCACAGCCAGGGCCTGGACACATGGAGTGAGCGGAGAGGAGCCGCTGTGCCCTGCGCTGTGGGACGTGCTGGATGTGGGGCCGGGGGGGCTGCAGGGGGGGCCCAGGCTCCCCTATGGCTTTTGAAGGGGTGGGTGGGCTGGGGAGCAGCTGGAACCAGGGCTGGGAACTTCGGTCTCTCCTGGCACCGGCTTCTCCGTGGCAGCAGCTGCTGATGCTGGAAGGGAAGGCAGGGAGTTGCCCATCCCACGTAGAGTGGGGAGAGGATGGGTGTCTGCTCCTGCCAGTTGTGGGAGAGGATGGGTGCCTTCTCCTGCCTGTGCTGCGAGGGCAGGATGGGTGCAAGGAGTCCTGGGGCTGGCAGCAGTGGGGGACAGTTTGGGGAGGGCAGGGAAGTGCTGGAGTGAGCAGTGTAGGGGGGCGAGCCATGTGCTGGGGAGCAGGAGGATGGGAGGGAAAGACGTGTCTGGGCAGCCCCAGGCTGGCCTTCTGGGGCTGTCTCCAAGAAGCCTGGAGCTGGGAGGCTCTGGGACGATCCTCAGAGTTCAGCTCATTGCAGGGAGCCACGGGGAAGGCATGGCCACAGGGCACATGTGTGGAGCTCTCCACACAGAGAGCCTGGGGCAGCGGCTTCCCAGCAGGGCAAGCGGAGAAGGGATGCACAGAGATGGAAGGAGACAGGCAGGGAATGGCTTGTCAGCATCACTCTGTCAAACCAGGCAGGGCCAGGCACAAGAGCTTGGGACAGCCTGTCCCCAGCCCCCAGGACAGGGCTGCTGTGCTCTCCCCCTCAGCAGCTGCCACACTCCTGCTGTAGGTCCCAGACAAACGGAGCCCAGGCTTGGGGCTCCCACAGCCGCTCCCGGCTGCTGGCCCTGACGGACACCAAGTCCCAGAGTCCTGGGCAGAGGGTCAGAGCTCCCCACACTGCTGTCCTGCCTCCATGCTCCAGTCCCTGGAACAAGGCCCCTGCCCTGCTGCCTCGCCCGTGGCCCCAGGGCTCTGCTCGCTCTCCACCATCACTTCAGCAAGGATATGTCATCGGCAAAGTCGTCGTGGTCCCGGCGCAGGCAGCGGAAGCAGCGCCACTGGAACACCATGAGGCAGAGGGGCAGCATGAAGAGGGCGCAGATGGCCGCCATGACGTAGGCGATGGTCATCAGGGTGGACTCGTCCGTCTGCGGGATGTTGTAGCCGCAGTCCTCCATGTTGGAGTGCAGGTGGGGCCCATCCACTGCGGCCGTCCGGAACTCATCGTGCACTGCGGAGGGGGAAGGCAGGGCTCTGGTCACTGTGCTCCCATGTCCCCTCCACCCCTCCCACCCTCTGGGCCCAGCGCTCACCGTGGCAGGCGCTGACAGCGAAGCCGATGCGCTTGCGGGCGCGGTCGAAGACCACGTAGAAGCCCTCCATGATCACAGCGCCCATGACGGTGCCGGTGGAGGACTGGGAGATGGCAAACTTGTAGCAGTCATCCTGAGAGGTGGCCACGTCCTCCACTGGGCGCAGGTATTGCTGCAAGAGAGAGAGGTGACATCGGGAAAGGGAACAGGGGAGGCAGCTGTGTCCACCCAGTGTGGTCCTGCCTGTGCTGCTCACTCCAGCCCCCTCCGGCTGGGCCAACACTCACCTGGGGCAGGATGGTGATCCGGAAGGACTGGTTGGTGGCCTCCCCCATCAGGTAGAGGGACAGGACTGGGAAGATGTGCCAGGGGGTGGTGCCGACCTGCCAGCAAACCAGCTGCTCCCCCAGCCAGAAGCCATCCGGGAACTTCTCTGTCTGCCAGAGGGAAAGAGGAATTGAGTGGAGCCAAGCGGGGCAGGCAGCACAGATGCCAAGCTGGTGAGGGGCAGCCACACTGCCCACAGACCTGGGGATGTGCCCATTGGGAAGTGATGGATTTCACTGACCGAAGATGCTGTTTTGATGGATTTCACCGCAGCCTCAAACACCTTCTTCGGCAGCCTGAGGTTGGTGGTCCCGCTGTCCACGATGCTCTTGTCGTAGTTGTACTGGGGACAGAAGGGAAGGAGTGACCCAGGCTGCCCTCCCAGCCCCTCTGACCGACAGAAGATGCCTCCAGCGCTGCAGCAAAGCTGAGCCCGTGGGGAAGATGTCCCCTCACCTCTTTGCAGTCCATGTTCAGGTCCTGCCCGTTGATCTCCAGCTTGACGATGATGACCTCGTAGTACCACTCCTTGCGGATGGGGGTGTACCAGATGTCACCCACGTACAGCGAGCGGTCGATGCCACCGATGATCTGCAGTGGAGACAGAAAGGCGCTGCCATCACATGCTGCTGGTGCCGTGTGGGAGCCCTGGCAGCCTCCCCCTGCCTGCAGAGTGCTCACCATGCTGCCTCCCACCGAGGCCACGGCCTCCGTCTCGTTGGGCGAGAAGCCCGTCCCGCACAGCTGCAGGGAGAAGATGTTGGGCACCCGTGTCTGCTTCACCAGCGAGTCAAAGAACGGCTCCAGGCTGTCGTCAGGCTGATGGGAGGAGAAAGCAGAGGCAGGGCAGGGATGCATTAGTGCTATCCGTTCCCCAGGAGCTCCCCTCGCTGGGACCGCTGTGCTCCAGGGGACAAACAGAGACAAGGAAAGAGGCAGCCAAAGCCTGCTGGTGCCCACGTCTGCTGGCAGGGCCAGGCTGCTGCCAGCCAGGACTCACCCGTGCGATCTCGGCGTACGCCAGCCCCAGGATCCCTTCCCAGTTGGAGCCGTTGATGAAGAATTTGTCTGACTCTGTGATGGCAGCGATGTTGGCTCTGACAGTGACGTTGGGGCCGTGGGGGATGGTGACCAGGTCAGTGCCCAGTTCCCCTTCCCACTTGCCCTGGGTGTAGGGCACATACACCCCCTTCCGCAGGTCACGGTAGGTGCTGGACCTGCAATGGCACCAAAGGGATAAGATCAGAGGGGGCCGTGTGGAACCAGCCATTTTAGAGGCCAGTTAGTACCAGATCTCCCAGCAAGAAGGGGCAGCGTGCCCTCATGGGGCTGGGGCTGCACCCCGGGCACACAAAGCAGTAGCTGTGCTCTGTGTTCCCCCAGGATACTCACAGCTGCCGTTGGTAGTATCTCCGGAGGAAGGGATGTGGTGCAGCTCCCACAGCAAAGTTACTGCTGCCCGTGTCCACAAGGATATTCAGCTAGAGGAGAAAGAGAGATGGCGAGAATCATGAGTTCAGGAGGACCCTCTTTTGCTGAGGCTAGAGAGGAGAGAAGGTGGTGGAGCAGGAGGCAGCAACATCAGGGAGTTGAACAACAAGCAAACACAGTCACTGTGCAAACAGAGCACGAGCTTCTCGTGCAGCATGGCCTGACCTCACCTCCTGAATCCACAGGCAGGACTCAGGGAGCACCTGGCAGCTGCTGTGGGGCTAGGGAGCAGCAGCGAGATGGGGTGCACAGGTGCCCCTTGCCAGAAAACCTCATTTGCTGGCTCAGCTGGAAGGATCGATAGCCCACAGCCCCTGGGGATCACTGCACCCACTAATCACCACCCATAGGCTGAGCCCTGCTCCCAGTTCATTGCTGCCTGTGCAGGATTACCAGGTTTGGCCCATTACCAGCAGGGCCAGGAGTGGGCCAGCAGGATCCTGCCCCCAGCTGACCTCTGCCTGCAGCCCCAACAGGAGTGGGGTGGGATTGCTGGGGTGGGAGTGGGGCTCCCTGGGAGCACCCTGAGCCCAGCCCTGGGGGCCACTTCATAGCTCCACCACAGCCAGCACTGCCAGGGCTTTGGCCCTTAATCTGTGGAGTCAAAGGGGAGAGGAAGGAGGATAATGTGCTTGTGCTAATGCGCTGGGCTGCAGCTGCCCGGCGCTCTCCACGGCCCCCTGCCAGGGGCTGGCGTGTCCTGGGTGCCCTGTGCCCCAGCCCTGCTACCCTGCACTGGGGCACAGGCCTCTTCTTGCTGGCTGTCTGCCATAGGGAATGTTTCAGGGCACAGGTAAAGATCAGAGCAGCAAGTGCATCCCTCTAACATTCCCCCTGGGTGAGTGCCAGCTCAGTGCCCGACCGTCCCCTGGCAACCCTTCCCCTGGCAACCAGCACCTGTGCTGTCCCCAAGGCTGTTCCCAGTTCTGTGGGAGGGTCATTAGGGGCCACCTGCTCCACACAGCTCATCTCCAATCCCCAGGGCACCCACAGGAGACAGCTTTCCCTGGAGAAAGATCTGCTGAGCTGATGCTGCAGGGAGAGAAGGGGGGCAGGGAGGGCTTTTGCTCTCACAGGCTCCATCCTGCTGACAGGGTCACGCACAGGACCCACGTGGAGAGGACCCAGATCCTTGAGACTCAGCCCAGCCACCCATTCAGGCCAGGACACAGCACGTGAACCAGTGAGGCCAGGACATGTGTGGCAGAGATGCTGCCTGAAACCTGTCCCTGGAAGTGACAGCCCCTCCGGGCACCTCAGCAACACAGCTGGCTCTGTGCCACGCATGTCCTAGTGCTGTGTCACTCCTGGGGACCAAGCCTGTGCCATCTGTCCCAAAACATGGGCTCTCAGTGCTTGGCTCACCCCTTTTCCCTCTCAGTGTTTATGAATCAGCCAGTCCTGGGGAGCCAGGGAAACCAACATGCTCAGGCACATGGAGTGTGTGAGCAATCAGCTGCTGACGGTGACTTGGCAGCACAGCACAGCTCAGAACCAAAATTAAAACACAAGAGGGTACAGAAACCTCCTTGTCAGCACCAGGAAGGTGAAAGGAAAGGTGAGGAGATGGATCACCATCTCCCTGCTGTGTGTCTCCCCTTGGGAAGAATGCCTGTTCCCCCTGGACAAAAGCACTCCTGATTTCCTGCCAGACTCTTTCATACAAATCTTTTGATTCCACTGCAATGCCTGGAGGGATTTTGCTCCAGCACACACACAAGCACGCACAGCACCACGTTTGCATTTGGCAGCAATCCAAGGCTGGAAGATGCTGCCCAAAAGGGTGACTGGCTCCAGAACACACTGAGTGCCTGGGAACAGGTGGTTTGCACGGAAATTATCTGGCAGCTGCGACACGTGGCAGGCAGGAGATGATGAAATCACATTTAAAACTAGATTTTAGCATTAATCCCCTCCCTTTTCTCCAATAAACACACCCTGCCAAGAGCAGAGAATAAATCCCAGGCACACAGGGATAACACGACGCTGCTCTCAAAGTCCCCTTTTCTGTGGTGGCAGCATTATTTCTCCATCCATGGCTCACACCTCGCTCACATCACTCTCTCCCACCACACACCCAGGACACAGCCAGCTCGTGGAGGAAAGCCAGCCTTTATTTCAGAGCCTGTGTGGGCGCTGGGTGTTTTGGCAGCACCCAAAAAGTGGTGGTGGCAGGCACAAGGGAATGTGGAGCCCAGAGCCTCGAGTGCTGGGCTGGCCTGCTCGAGGCCCTGAGCCAGACTGGCTGCTGACAGCAGGGGGGATCACTATGGGCAGCAGGAAGCCCCACGATCTCACCCACAAAAGAGGAGGAGCTGGTCACCCTGTGCTGTGTGAGTGGCATCTGGCCCTCAGTGCACATCCCACGACACGAGCTGGGCAGTGCAACTCCAGGATGTGAGGGATGCTGACAAAAACATGGAGCTGATGATGCACCAGCTTCCTTCCCAGCCAGACCATCCCGCTTTCCTGCCCTTTGCCTCCCCACGCTGCCCCGACTCGTGCGCAGCAACAACCTGCACCAGATTCCCCGGGGGAAACGAGCTCTGGAGGATTTCGGGAGAATTTCCCCGGGTCGGGAGCGGCACACGGACCCCAGGCAGCTGCTGCACCAGCGGCTGTGCTGGGAGGAACGCGCCAAGCTTCTTCGTGCCTGCATGTGCCCGCTCCAGGCGGGCACGAGGCTGTGCAGCCACCTCCCGCCCCCTCGCTGCCCACACACCGCGACAGCTCCTGAGTGGCAGCGAGCTCTGGCTGGGGAGAGGGGATGGATGGAAAAATGGAGGGAGGGAGGGAAGGAGGAAGGGAGGGGAGAAAGGAGGGATGGAGGGACGCAGCCTGGCTGGCCCCGCACGCAGAGGCACACGCAGCACCCGGGAACGCTGGGGGTCACCTTCGGCGGGCGCCTGCGGCCAGCCTTCACCAAAAGCCAGCAGGAAAAGCATCAGCGGAGCGATGGGAAGCTGGAATGCCGGCCGGGCTGTGCAGAGAGTGCCGCCCGCAGCCGTGGTGGCGCCCGCAGCGCCTCTGCTCTGCGCCCCGCAGCCCGCACGGGGCCGGAGGGGGACGCGCAGCCCCCGGGGGTGCGGGCAGTGCAGGGGGTGCGGGAGATGCGGGAATCCGCTCCCACCTCACCTTCTGCGGGGGGCTGCCCACCGTCATCTCCACGTAGTACCCCTGCCCGGACTTGCCCCGCAGGTTGTCGATCATGTCCACGAAGCTGCCGGCGCGCTCGGGCTCCGTGTCCAGCGGCGCCCGGCGCTGCCGGAGCCCCGACGGCGGGGCCGCTCCGCCCCGCAGCGGCAGCCGGATGCGCGGCGGGGCCG
>VXBA01004193.1:666615-705040 GCA_013399895.1 Serilophus lunatus
GCCCCCGGGACCGGGGCCACGGTGAGCGGCGGGACGGGGACGGGGACGGGGGGGCCGAGCCCGGCGGGGGCTGCCCCGGCCGCAGGGGAGGCTCCTTCCTCTCGGGGGACGGAGGCTACGGGGCTCTGCCGGCGCGTCTGTCGCGGGCGCGCTGTCGCGACACGGGGAAAAAGGGTTTTTCCTTGGATTTGTTCTCCTCGCCAGCCGAGCCTCTGCCGGGACTCTAGGCTGGCGCGGCGCCCGTTGTGGCAACTGTTACCCGCTCTTCGCAAGGAGCCAGGGAAGGAGTTTTGCGATTGGAAGGGTCTTTAAATCCCCTCCAGTGCCACCCCCTGCCCTGGGCAGGGACACCTCCCACTGCCCCAGGCTGCTCCAACCTGCCCTTGGGCACTCCCAGGGATGGGGCAGCCACAGCTTCTCTGGGCACCCTGTGCCAGGACCTCCCCACCCTCCCCGGGAAGAGCTCCCAACTAATACCGAATTTAAATCCCCCCCCTCTTTTAGTTTAAAATCGTTCCCCCTTGTCCCCATCTGTTGTAGGTCAACTCTCAAGCCCTGAACGGCCGCAGTAAGGTCTCCCCGGGTGCGGCGTGGCAGAGGCTCCAAGAGAAAAGCGAGCACTTAACTCATCCCCCGACGCTAATTCCAGGTATGGGAAGTGGGGCTGAGTTAGTGCTGGGAGAGGAAAACTCCAACAGAGGGGCCCCAAGCGAGTTGCCCACATCCAGCTGCTCTGACTGGGGGCCTTTGGGAGGGGCAGTGGCGTGAGCTCCGTGGTGCTCTTTTGGTTTGGTGTGTCCTGAGAGTATCTTTGCCTGGAGACTGCCGGGATTAGTCGCTGCTGCTGAGACTTGTTTTACATAAGAGTTCTAAACATGGAGTGGGCTGAGGACAGGGGGAGGTGAAGAGGGCAGGGAAGGCTCAGGGTGGTGATCCTGTTCTGGGTGGTGGTCTCTGGGGTGTTAATGCACACCAGGCAGGTACCACACCCCCCTGGGCCTCACCAGGAAAGCAGAGGGATGCTCTGAGCTCTGGGAATTCAGGGGGGGTTTTAGGCTGAAAGGTTTGACCTTGTGATTCCCCTGTGTCATGGTCCCCTTTGTGCTGCCACTGGCACCTCCACACGGTGGGAGGAGGCTCGTGCTGCCCAAATGTGGCCATGCAGAGCCAGAGCTGGGGATGCTTGGGATGAGCTGATTAAATTCCAACAGGCTGAGCCTATGCTGGGTGGGCATAAGGGCCCTGCTGTGGTGTGGTCTGTGAGTTAAATAATGAAGCAATGAGCCACAGGGTGGGACATATAAAATTAGGATCCTTTTGCTGCATCCAGAGCGTTCTCTGAGAAGGTGGGAGAGGCCAAGGCCAGCAGGATGTGTTGAGAAGCTGCTTTGGCCCTGGGCAGTGCTGATCCAGCCCTGGGGCTTCTCTCCAAGCTGTGCTCTGGCAGAGCTGCTTGCTTGCTCGTTTCAGCTTGGTTTTTGCCCAGTTAAAAAGTGCCTGAAGCAAATATTCATCTCCTCTGTAGATGCTTGAAGGCCTGGGGGATCTGATTCTGACTTTGTGCTGCTTCAGCTCTGCTCCCTGTTTCCACAGCCCCTGGAAGTGCATGTGGAAGCCTTTTGATTCAGTTTTGCTGTGTGTGCTGCAGTGGAAAGGCTCTGCCACAGGCTAGGGGACCAGGAAGCCTCATTTCTCAGGGCAGTTGTGACCTTTTGTTGCTCCCTTTGCCCTCCCAGGTGTGGGATCCATGGCAAAGACTGTGCGTGTTGGGGACCAGATTGTTCTGGTGGAAGATCATGATGATTCCTATGTTCCTGATGAACAAGGTGAGTGCTGCCTGTCCCCCTGGACAGGGAGAAGGAATTCAGGCATACAGGTCACTTCTAGGTGCATTCAGCAAATGGGAACTGGGGAGGGCTCGGGTGGAGAGGGTACAAAATATGTGGAATTTTACAGAAGACAGTTGAAAAATGAGCTCTTTGCTTGCAGAGACAAATGACACCTTGCAGCGTGGTTCCCTGCATTCCCAGCCTGGCAGGACAGGCTCTGTGGATACACAGGACCCCTGAGCAGCTTCATTTTGGGATCAGGATTTCCCAGTGTGCCCACTGCTCTGGCTGGGAGGGTGATTCTGGGATGTAGTGCCTGATTTCAACCATCTTCACAGATTCCTCTTATGTCTTCCTAGAAATCTGGGATTTTGCACCCACAATTGGCATTGACCCTGAGAAGGAGCCAGAGCTGCTGTGGTTGGCCAGGGAGTGCCTGGTGGCCCCGTTACCCCCTGACTGGAGGCCCTGGTGAGAGTCTGGCTGTGCCTGTCCTGGGTGATTCCCAGTGACAGGACAAGAGGGAATGGCTTCCAACTGAGAGAGAGGAGGTTTTGGTTGGATATCAGGAAGAAATTCCTCCCTGTGAGGGTGGGCAGGCCCTGGCACAGGGTGCCCATAGGAGCTGTGGCTGCCCCATCCCTGGGAGTGTCCAAGGCCAGGTTGGAGCCACCTGGGACAGGGGGAGGTGTCCCTGGCCAGCTGTATTTTTATGTGCTCTTTTCCTTTTCATGCTGTTTTTGCCATGCAGCCAAGATACCAATGGTGATGTGTATTACTTTAACTTTGCAAATGGCCACTCCACGTGGGAGCACCCAGGTGATGAACACTACAGGCAGCTGGTGATCCGGGAGCGGGAGAAACTGCTGGCACAGGGAGGCTCCAGGAAGGAAAAGAAGGAGAAGAAAGAGAAGAAGCAGAAGAAAGAAAAGAAAGAGAAGAAGGGCAAGAAGGAGAAGGAGTCACTGAAGCAACCCCCTGTGAGTAGACTGCTTGCTGTGCTTCTGGGGAGAGGAGGAACAAAAAGGGCTTCAAGGACACCAAGTGAACTCAAAGCCAGGTGATGGGCAGCAAATCAGGTGGGGTGGCAAAGTCGAATAAAAAAATCACCTTTAATTTGGGCTGTAAGACTCTTTGTAGTAAGCACACTATGAAGTTGGTCTCTCCCCTGGAGATCCCACAATCTAAATTGAGAGGGAATGGGTTATTCAGCTATTTTTAGATAATTTTGCTTGCTGAATTTCGAGGCCAGCACCTGGAGAAATGGCCTCTGTTAAGTCTTGAATTGCCTGTTCCAGACAAGAGGAGCATTCCCAGTGGTTACAGGCCATGGCTTCACAGTTCTGAGCACAGTTTAGCCCTTGGGTGGCTGCTCCTGTGGTCTTAAGGCACTGAGATGACTTACAGGTGTGATGGGGCTCACCTATAACTGTAATTTTCTCCTTCTGGGAATAGCTGCACTCTTTTGCTCAGTTTTCCCCCAAACTTTTCCCCCTGCCTATTGCAGAACATTCCAGGTTGTTTTGTCTTTGTCCATAAGTAATGGCCTCAATTTAATAAGAACTTATCAAATGTCTTGTTCTGAAGACAAAAATGAACTGAAAGGTCACTGTGTAACATTAATGGATTGCTTTGCTCTGCTGGTCCCAGCTGTGGCTCCACTGAGTCTCCAGCTCAGGTTTCTCATTACCAGTGTGATAGTGCTCAGGTAGCTGATAAGAACTATAAATAACAGATAACCTCTGGATTATCCCTAAAGTTTTAATTATCCCGATGAAAGCACATTTATCTCTGCTGAAGGACAGTGAACATCCTCTGTTCTGTATGTGTGGTTAATGGCCACTTGTAGAAAATAATTAGTTTAAGCCCAGAATGTGATTTATTCTGTTACCATTGCTGTGGCAGTGATTTGGTAGAAGGATGAGTGAATATTCATTTCCCTTTTCCCATCCATCAGTGAATTAACTCTGTGTCTGCACAAGATTCCAGATTGAGATCAGGGTGCAGGGACTGTGGTTTCTGAAAACTCATGTGCTCTGCAGAAGCAGCAGCCCTTGGCTCCACTGCTGTGCCCCAAGGAAAACCCAGGCTTCTAGTTAATGGAGAATTCCATGCTGTCCAATGGAATGGTCACACCCCTGGGTGAGGATAACTTGGGATGTGTTGCTCAGAGGTGAGGATGTGGGATGGCACCCAGGGCTCCTGCTGTGCTCTGAGAGGGACAGGAGTGTTCAGGACCCATTCGGATGGGTCTTTGGAAGGTAAATTGTGTGAGTAAATCAGGCTGTATTTCCTTACCTGTCCTGTGGCTGCGGGGTCTTTGAGCAGTTGTTTGCACAGGGGGGGCACCTCCTGCCTTTCCCAGGGAAGCTGGGCACCTGTGCTCCCCTGTCAGCAAGTCCCCTGTCCATGTTCCAGCCCCTGGGTGCCCACCTGGCCCCCATCCAGCTGCCCCTGGGGACCCTCTCTCCTCTGCGTGGGCTCACTCCACCTCAGCCCGTCGTCCGGCGTGAGCCTCTGAACCAGAGTGTGGTGGACTCTGACCTCAGCACCAAGGAAGGAGCTCAGGTGAGGCTCCCTCTTCCCTGGAAAACACACTGAGGAGCTGACAGTATTTGTGATCTACTGTTGTCTGCTAAAAAACTGTATTTCTTCTCTTTTTTTATTTCTAGGGAGCCCAGTGCTAAATTAGTGGTGAGCTTTCTTCTGCTGTGTTTAGCAGATTTAAAGAAGGAATTGTTTCAGTTACTGTGGAGGAAACCAAATCTATTAAGTTCATTTTAGTAGAGCTTTGGTCTGCAAGTGTAGCATGACAAACAGTACAGATAACAGGATCTAACAAACAGTATTTTCACTCATTTATTTGAGAAAAAAAATCAGGAAAACTGCTCTTTTAATTTATAAATGTAAGACTTGCAGTCGTGTCAAAGGTGTTAAGTGGCAAGAAATTTGCAGATGTGCCCCTGTAGGACAGGAGCCCCTTTGGCCTCATGAGGAACATCTCTCCCAGTTAGATGTGGCTCTGGCAGCACAAGGGCAGCAGTGAAATCCTGAGCTCCTTCCCAGAATCCAGCAGCCACCCAGTGTCTGTAGGTATTTGTCTCCCCTTTCCTGTTATCTGTCCTCTTACTTCCCTTTCTTTTGGCTTTCTCAGCCTCCAGAGATTTTTAAGCCCATCAAGCACACCAAGAACCTGCTGGGCTTGATCTGTGATGAGAAGGTTTCCTTGAACGTAGTCAGAGGGAATAAATGGAGAAATGAAGAGGAGGAAAGTGAAAATGAGGTAGTTTGTGTGCTTTGGCTCTTGCTGCATGTCTAACCACAGTGCATGAAGCCTCATGATGTTCCCCTGGTAATGGGGAACATTTTCCTCTGGGCTTTAACACATGTTGCATTTCCTCTGTGCTCTTTGGTCCCCAAAAAGCATCTCTTCCTGTTTTCTCATTGTAATCCCCCTAAACCAACATCTGCCATGGTGCAATGCCGAGATGAACTGGCTGCAGGTGTATTGCCATGGCTCTGCTGCCTTATTTCACTGCTGAGCATCCCCCAGTCCCTCCTGTGGGGTGGCAGAGGGCACAGCTCAGTTTTGTCCATCTCCTTGTTTTTCATGCCTTTAGAGTTTCCGTGTGACATCAGAGCTGTTCAAAAACATGTACTTGGATGTCGATGCCCTGGAAGGCAGCTTTGACTTTGAGGTAAGAGCAGGGGAAACTGCCCAGGTGGGAGAGGAGCTGTGGCACTGCCAGTGCTGTGCTGGGGATGAGAGGGCAGGAATGGTGCCAGAGGGGGGAGATTCCTGTGTCACATTGGAGTAGGAACAACCTGGAGCAGAGGGATGGAGAGGAAAGCACAGCAGCAGGGCTGGGGGGGGGGGGGGGGNCAGCAGGGTGGGCACTGAAGGCGAGTTTGTGTTTGGAGGAGGAGGGTGGTTGTGGTTTGGGAGCTGGGACTTGAGGAGGGAAAGCTAAAGCCATGTGGGTGAGCCAGGCAGGGTGGAAAGGTGCCCTTCCAGGGACCAGCAGGGAGAAGGTCTGGGGTCAGAGGTTGCTGTGGGAGGAAGGCTCGGTGAGGAAGTGGCACACTTTGCTTGCACAGCTTTTTTTCCAGTGAGTTTAGAGAGAAGGCTCGTTCTCAAGCGATGTTCAGTGAGGAAAGGAGGGAATGTCCCCTGGGAATGCTGTGGCACTGTCACTCAGTCCCACAAGGCTTTTAACGTGGGCTGCTTTTCTGTGGCAACACAAAACGAGTTTTCTTTCTTCTTGCACTGCAGATAAATCCCGAGGCTGAGACGCTGAGCATTCAGTGCACCCAAGGCCTCGTGCAGATGCTGTGCTTCCCCTGTGCTCTGCCTGAGCTTCCTTAGTCGGGATCAGGCTTAAGATGACAAGGGCACAATGGGAAGTGCGTTGTAAGCAGCTCTGGTGATTTGGCCCGACTGTTTGTGCTGACATTAATCCTTTCTCACTGCTTTGAAAATCCTGTTCCAGTATCTGAAAGGCAAATTAATTTCTTTTAAAGTGTTTTAGAGTATTTCCCTTATCCTTTTCACAGCACACGAAAATTAAGCTGTAAAGCACTTTGCTGGAGAACCCATTCAGGGTGCTGGGCAGGATCTGTGAAGGCTTATGCTAAAGTGGATGTGACAAAGAGAGCCCTGACTCTCTCATCTCCAGACAACAAGCAGCCTGTGGGGGCCCAATTCCTCACTGAAATGTTAATGTGTGCAGGAACAAAGAGCTGTCTTGGCATTTCAGTGCCGTGGGGATGGGGCTTCAGGAATCTGTTATGGAATGGCAATTGCTGCCCAACAGCCAGGCTCTTAAACTAGATGGGTGATATCCTAGTCCTGATAAGAGCAGAGCCCCAGTGGAAAGGAAAATTCTTTTGGAGCTCCATGAGATGGCAGTAGAAAAGCATTCCTAGGAGTGAGCCTCAGTCAGAGCCATTCTTCAGCTTCCTTGCAAAACAGAGGAAAGGGTTTGTGCAGCAAGTTCCTACAGTGGAAAATCTAAGCAGTAATGAGCGAATTCATGAAAAAACTGACTTCGTGTAGCCTGTGGAGGGGGTTGAATGTCTGTATTCAAAGGAAATAAGTGGTTTTAGTTAGAAAGACCCTCTTTCCAAGGGATCACTCCCAAGGCTCAGTGTGTGTGACTGCCTGTGAGGTCAACTCTCAGCTGAACCTGCTTTCCTGCCTTCTGGTATCCTGAGTGGTCACTGCAGGCATGTGAGACTCTTCCCTAAGATACAAAAGGGCTTGGGGAGAAATAGGTCTGGCAGGGCCTGTGGAGAGTCCCATGGTAGCAGAAACCATCCCCTGTGGCAGTGCTGGCACCTTGAAATCGGTCTCTGGGTAAATGCTGGGGATCAAGGGGGTCCTTTGTATTGGGAAATTACTGTTCCTGGCTTCTTTGCTAGCTGGGAGGTGAAAGGGAGCTGCCTCTGTGTGTGAAGACTGTGCAGTCCAGCTGGTGTGTTCCCACAGGGATGCAGTGCAGGAAGCAGCACTGCTGGTTCCCAGGAAACACATCCCTAAGATGCCAGCACAGGGCTGGCTGGTGAGGGGGAGGAATGGCTGCTGTGTCTGTAGCCTTGCTGTCCCCTCTGCTGGGGGAGCTGCAGTGGGATGTGGCTCACAGGGCTGGCAAGAGCCTGGCACAGTGGGTGACCCTTCCAGCTTGGAAAGGTGGTGTGGGGACCTCTGCAAGTGGTTGTGTCACCCCCCACTAGGAGAACAGCGAGGCAGAGCAGCAGGAGGACCACAGCAGCCCGTTGGCTGATGGTGCTGATCCTGCTGGAGCTGAGCCCCAGCACCTCGAGGGTCCTGTGGACGACGTTGGCAGCCTGGGAGAGGTGATGGAGGCTCTGGCATCTCTGTCCTGCTTGCACAGTGTTGGTGTCACTGAGGCTTTGCATGCAGTAGGCAGCTTCTAGTGTTGTGGTTGCATCTGGCAGCTGCTTGGCTTGTTTCTTGTGTTGGTTAAGGTTTTGTGTGCGTGGAGAGAGGTGCAAACCTAAAATCCAAAGGCAAATGCTCACTGGATGAGGTCTGGTGTTCCTAACCCTATCTGTGCCTGAGAACAGCCTGGAATCAGGGAGCACATCCCTTTTCAAAGTTATTCTGTATGCAGTACGAGTTTTTCTCCCCCTCTTTACTTTCTAAAGTTGAAAGAATGTGAAATTTCTTGTTGTACTCTCATGTTCTACACACTAAAATGCAGAGATGTCAGAGTCATCCTGTTTGCTGAGATGAGTAGGATTCAGTTTTGGTGGCTATTGTTCATCCTGCTTGTCATCAAGGTGTAACATTAATGAAAGGTTTTGTCTATAACTGCCCTTAAAATAGAATTCTGCCAGCTAAAGAAATGATTCTGGGATATTTTAGTAATTGTAGTCAAGTTGCCTGGAGAGAAACCCTGTTGTGTGCACAGCATTACTGGTACTTTGGTATATTCTGTGTGTGCCCCTCGGAGGGAAATACCTGTGCATTGTGTGCAAGCATCAGAATCCTGTTTGGTCTCACCCTGGACACTCTCAGGTCTCCTGGTGGGATGTCCTCAGGAGAACTCTAAAGCAGGTCTGTCTAAAAGGAGCACAACTTTCCAGCCACCTTAATCCCCAGATAAAAGGAAACACCATAAGGGCTCCTCCACTGGAGCAGCCTTAAAGAAATCTCACTGCTTGCCTTTCTTTGTGTTCTGCTGCCTTATGTGGCTGGTTAGTGCCTCTGGGGACCCCTGCCAACCAGGCCCCCCTCTGGACAGAGCCCATAAGCCGTCCCTGAGCCCCAGGTGAGGCTCAGAACCGCGGGGTTTTCGGGAGGTGTGCCGAGCTTCCCCCTGCCTCTCCAGCCTGATGGATGGCTCTCTCAGCCCCGGGAAGGTCTCCCAGACAAATGATGTGCCAGGGAACGTGCTCTGGGAGCGCTGCAGCTCCGGGGTTGGGGCTGACAGCACTCCAGTGGCACTTTGATAAAAATACCCCGTTAAAATATGCGCTCCGTGCTGGGAACACGCTGTACGCGGGATGCGGCGAGTGTTTGACAAGACGCTGCAGCATTAATAAAACAGTGAGAAAGTGGGACGTGCAGGCAGGTCTGTTTGCATACTGATGAGGGAACCTTCTCCTGCTTCCTCCTGGCTACTCCTCTCTGCACGGTGAGCGCTGTGGCCTCCCCGCTGCTGGGAGAGGCAGCTGAACCTTTGGGTGACTAATTTGGGGTTGTTTTCTCCCCAGGCCAGTGGGTTCTGCCATCCCTCGGCCTCCTGTGTTAGTCGTGGGCTCGTTCTGAGCTCTCTGAGAGGTGGCTTCAATCAGTGCCCACCTTCAAATCTATCCTGCTGGAAGGTGGGATGATGAGCCTGCAGACCTTACTGTTTGCATAAAACATCAGGCAGAAGTGAAATGTCCAGTCACTGTCTCTTAGGAATTCTCATCTCTCACTGAGCAGTTCCAGTGTGGGAGCAGAGATGGTTCTGCTGTGGAGCACGTTGGGTGTTCCCAGGGGTTGGTGGCCTTGCATAGCCACTGCCCACTCTTATCCACTGAGATCCTGTGAATAAAAAAGCAAGAAATAAAAAAACCCAAAACCTTCAAGCCCAAGAAATCAATGAGGGGTTATCTCAGTGGAATCCTTTGCCTTGGAATGGGACTGTGTCAAAAGAAGTCAAACAGGTCTCGAAGTCACCCAAAGCTTTGTGATTTTGCTGCTTTCTGTAGGAGAGCCTGTGCTGTTCCTGACCCCTGCATCCCCCCAGAGTGGGGATAGAGAATGTTGTGGCTATAATTGTGTTTGACTTGCTGCCTAGAAGGAGTCTTTAAAATCAAGACATGCTGAAGAAGTGCAAGAGTCTTCCTTGGATTCTGATGCTGTGTGCCCCCCATCTCCAGTCCAAATCCTTCCTGGAGATGTTGACAGCAGCCTGTCTGGCCAGAACAAGGAGGATTCTGGTGAGGAACTTGCTGGGAATGAAGCACTGGACAAAGAAGATGTTGAGGTGGAAGGTGACATCCCTGCAGCTGAGGAGCTGCCCCAGTCCGAGGAGGCAATGAGTGGGGCAGAGGTGGATGTGCCCAGTGGTCCTGGACGGCCCAGAGCTGCATCTCTGGCTGCAGAAGGTGCTGAGGCAGATGAGCTGGGAAGCCTGGCTGCCACTGCTGACACCGTGTCCTGTGGAGAAAAGATAGTGGATGAAATAAAGGAAGAGGCAGCAGCTGATCCAAAATCAGAGAGCAGGCTGGATGCTGGTGAAGTAAGAGACCTGCCTGCTCGGGTTGGGGTTGGTGTTGTCCCTTCAGGTCCTGGCTCAGGAAAGCTCTTGGAGCACTCTCTGGTTTTCTGTGAGGCCCCTGTGCAAGTGCTTTCCTGGTCAGCAGGGTGTCCCTGGGCGGGCAGAGGCACAAGGGCTCTCAATTCCCAGGTTGGCACCTTCAGTCCTGAGCTGGGCACTCATTGTCCCCTGCGCGCACCAAGTGCTGTCCGGAGCCGCTGGCAGGCTTTGAGTCTTGGAGGGGAGACAGTGTGAGCTCCCAGTGCTGCTGTCTGTCCTGAGCCAGCAGGTTTGCTGAGGAGGCTCACGCCGAGCCCAGCTGTCTGTGCTGCTTTGCTTCTCTCCTTCTGTTGTTTCTCTCAGTTTATGCAGAGCTGGGGCACGGGCGGCAAGCGAGCGCCAGCCGTGAGATTCCGGCTCCTCCACGGGAGGTGGGAGTGGGGAAGGACAGAGCCTCGGGGCTGGAGCTCTGCTCTGAGCACAGAGCCTCCCAGTCTGCCCACTCTGGGAGGAGAAGTGGCCACAGCCCGCTGCAGCCCCCTGGGGGGGTTGGGGTTGTGCAGTCTGACAGGAGCCACCGAGGGTGGCTGGGCTGCCAGACAGACACGCTGTCTGCTCGTGGTCACGTTCCAGAATAGAATATGGGAGCTGATGAATGGTCTCTTTCCAATCTGCCTGCCTTCCCGCTGATTTTGATGATTTCTCTAGTTCATTGATGCGTCACGTCTGTAAGAAATGATAAACTATAAAGCTGAGCCTGGGAAATGTGCTCTGTCCTGAAGAGCTTAGAGCTGAAAGCGTTGCTTTTCCAAACCCTTACCTGTGTGCTTCTGCACCTGAGCTGTCCTGCTGAAGTCAGCAGGGCCATGGGGTGTTCTCATTGAACAGTTCCATGTGGCTTCACGATGGTGGGAATGTAGGAGCCCTCACTGCACTCAGGCATGGCAAAATGGGCTTTTAAAGTGCTTTTAAGACCATGGTGCTGTTCTGTGTAGTGGGCTGGGAGCTCTGAGAGCTGCAGAAATCCTTGCAGATGGAGAGGATGCAAGTGCCTTTTATCAGGGATATCTGAAGAGCACTTCCCAGTCCCATCTCCTGCCCCTGCCCTTTTGTGAAGTGGTTTTGTGCTCCACTTGTGGCTCAGGCCCTCAGTGTCTGCCCTGTGATGTTCTGTCGCCTTGTCTTTCCTGTGTTTTGGAGAGGCCAGATTTGTGTTCCCAGTGCCAGTTGTCATGTTGGGAATGCCCAGGTGAAGCTGCAGGGGTAAGATACATGCAGGCTGTAATTTGTGTCTCCTCTTGGCTTCCAAAGGCATCTGAGATCAGTTGGGAGGAAGCACGTGTCTCCAACTGCTCTGGCAATGAGCTGATTCAGCCTGTGGTGAGTCACCAAAAACTCCTTGTCCCCTGGATGTGGTTCCTTGGGAATTGTGCAGCCAGTGGGTGCTGTGCCCACCCCTTGCAGTGCCTTTACAGCTGTGGCACAGGCCAGCACTGTCACCCTGCACCTCACAGATTGGGTCTGTGGGTGAAGTAATATCCCTGGAAAAGTAGGTCATGTAGAACTGGATAATTGCAAAAAAGGAAAATAATAAGCAACATAAAAATTGTGCTTTAAGGGACTCAGCAGCTTTTGGTAAGTGGGGGGGTGTATGGCTGGAAGACCTGGCTCCAGAGGGTGCCTGTGGGAGAACAGGCAGGAGAGAAGCCCTGAAATGGGGGGGAGATGCCCATCAGCATCTCTTCATCTCCACAGGAAGCTGCCATTGCCATCTGCCAGTGGGAGCAGAGGCAGCATGGCCAGCAAATGGCTGAGAATATCATTATTTATCAGGGTTGGTACAAGCCTGTGTTGGCAAGTGCCTCGTGCCATGCTCGCTCACGGGCACGTGTGTGCACACACTGCCCTGGGCAGCCAAGTGCAAGGACCCCCAGGGACTCTGCCAGGAGGGACCATTGTCTTGGAGGATGGATAGCTCGTAGGAGCTGACTTTTAGGAAAAAAATCTGAGGAAATGTGCCTAAAAGGGAGCAGCAGAGGCTGAGGGAAGATGTGTGCCCTTTGGATGTACTGTGTGTCAGCCCTGCCTGCTGAGGTCGATGTGCCAGGGTGTGCTGGGGGTGTGACAGAGCTCTCAGCCCCACAGTCTGTGTGGCACTGATGTCCCTTGAGTCCAAAGGGACCCGGTGAAGGGAGCCCCTGCTGACCTGCTGTCATTGTGGTGGGGAGTGGGGCTTCTAAAACGTCTTGGGATTTTGGTCTCATGATCTCTGGAAAGCCCTGTGTTCTCATCACTGATCCTTTTCTGCTTTCTTCTTCAGGTGTTGGACTTGAAGAGCCAGCTTTCCAAGGAGGTACCTGATGCAGGGGCCCTTTCTCCTGTTATGCACAGCCCTGTGTGCAAGGTGAGTTCTGTGTGTGTGAGATCAGGGATGATCTGTGAACAAGCACCTTAAATACTGGGGGGGTGTTGCACTCACAGGGTGATGCTGTCAGTGTAAAGGCTTTGCAGAGGTGAACAGGAGTGATGTGTGAAGTGTCAGGGATCAGAGCAGCACCACCAGGGCATTGTTGGGGTTTTTTTTGCAGAGATGAGGTGCAGGGAGCTACACAAAGAACCTGGACCTTGAGTAGGAAGGTGGCTTCAGGGGTGCACACATGCAGGCTCCCCTCTGTGCTTTCCCTGCTCCAATACAAGTGTCAATAAATGGTTTTCTTAGGGAAAGATGGAAGTAGGGTCTATTTTACTTCTCCCTTTGTGACTGTGCTTGTCCTTTTTAAGCAGATGGGAAGGATTTGTGTAGCAGAACACGATAGAATCAATGGGGAGAAAAGGAGGTTAGCACCCTCTGACAGATTTTGGTAGAGGGAAGCTTATTTTAAGCATTTGGTTGCCTTGCCTGCTTTTATGTAGAGGAAAAATGAGCTCCTTTCAGTGAGTCTGTGGCACATGGAGTGTATGTGTGTGCACATCTGTGCTTCTCCTTGCTTTAGTCTGGGATGTAGCAGTGGTCAGGCAGCTCTGACTGAACATTGCTGTGCATCTTGGGTTTATCCTTGTCTTCCCAGCGTGTTGCTGAGTTGGCTTCCTCAGCCCCACGTTCCTCTGGAGCTCTCCTGCTCCGTCCTGGCAGGGTGTGTTGGCTGGGAGAGCGTGTGGAGGGCAGGATCCAGCTGGGGTTACTCAGCCTTGTGCTGATTGTGTGTGATCAGCTGCTCTGGAGGAGACCCTGAGTGGCAAACTCTCCACCTGTCCAGCAGAGAGGAGCAATCCGGTTTGTAAGGTTGTGTCTGGAGAATACACCTGTCCTCTTGTGCCTAATAATGAGCATAATCAGATGTGAAGGGAAAACAAAACATATGCCTGCTGTGTTCCCTCTCTCCCTCCCTGCAGCACAGGCACTGTGCATGCAAATGCTTGTTGGAGCAGCCACGTTGGAGTTTATTACAGCCCTGTTTGGGGAGAGCTGGGTGTGAAATGGTGCTCCCTGCAGAACTGCAGCTGCTCTTTTGTGTCTGTGCACAGAGGCTTGGCTGGAATGACTCTGTTTGTAGGAATGTGCCTGCTTCCATGTAAGGAGCTTGCCTTGCTTTGAATATATTGGCAAAATATTCTGTTGTGAAAAAAGACACCTCTGGCAGCTCCACGAGCACAGAGTTGGAGGGGGTTGTTTGGTGTGTTTTGGCAGGAGCTGTGGTGGCTGCAGAGGCTCTGTAGGGTGTGTCCTGCTGGACCTGGCTGCCCCTTCTACCCTTCACTTAACAGGGATTGAGAGTGCAAGATAGAGAACCATGGAATTTAGAATATCCTGAGTTGAAAGGGGCCTACAAGGATCACCAGCTCCAACTCCTGGTCCTGCACAGGGCACCCCAGCAATCCCACCCTGTCCCTGAGAGCACTGTGTCCAAATGCTCCTGATGCTCTGGCAGCCTTGGGGCTGTGACCAAACCCTGGGGAGCCTGTTCAGTGCCAGCCTTCAGGACAAAGGCTTTGTCCCAAGTGCTTGGTGATCACACCTTGCTGTGCCCAGGGTGGGGATGGTGGTGAGAAGCTGGACACTGGCAGGACCCAAGCTGATGTGAAGTCCTCCTGCTTGGGATCTGTGCTGTTCAGGGGGAGGAGATGGCCCATTATCTGTCATTCCTGTTGTTCACACAGCTGGTTTTGTGTCTTGAGCATGTGAGGTGTCCTCTGGAGATACAGATGAGCAGAAAATGGAGTTTCCTGAGTTACTGGGACTGCTGGGGATCCTGGGGCAACAGGAGGGGCAAGGATCTGACAATTCCACAGACAAGGCTTCAGATCCACTCATTCCCTGCAGACAGGTGCTGTCTTCACCTTCCAGATGTGTCCAGAAATTCCTGCAGCCCGTGATCCCTGGGGATGGACTGCCCTGTTGGGCAGAGAGGAGGGAGTAGCCCTGTGTAGGAGCTCAGCTCAGAGGTACCCTGTGACTGTCATCCTTCCCCATTTGTCTGGCTCCTTCCCCTTGCCAGGCAGTGGTGACAGAGCCCATTTGGAGCGAGGAAACATTTGCTGAGCTCCTCTGTTCTGGGGAATTGGAGTCATTAGTTACAGTGGGGCAGGAGGGAGGCTGGGGGTGGGGGCTGCTGGAGAGCTCTGCCCAGGCTGATGTGATGGAAGGTGACAGCACTTGCAGGGAATCCTTCTGCTGTTTGCTCTGCTGAGCATTTGCATAAATTACTGCTGGTTTAATTCTGTGTTGTTTTGGCCCTGCTCCACGTACAGAAGGGGGCTGAGCTCACCTGCTGGTTTTGTGGTCCCCGAGAATTTTATGAATGAGCTCTGCTTTTGGGCACCCAAAACCTCAGCAGGGAGGGTGAGCAGTGTCTGATGTGGGGGACAGGGGGATCTGAGAGCTGGCAGGTGGGGAAAGGAGCAGCTGACTTTAATGTTCAAGTATTTTTTTATTCACATTTCAAGTATTTACTGTGTCATGAATAAGCCAACTGAATGCTCAGTGTGCTGCTGAGAGGGGCTGGCATCCTGCAAGGCATTCCTCTGATGTTTGGAGCCCCTTGGTTGCCCTCTGGAGAGGGGGCTGGCAAATCCAGTGTGTTCTGGAACAGCCTGTGGATGCTGTGGGGTCCCTGGGCTCAGTGCTGATTCCATGGGCCTTCAGCAGAGCCCCTGTAAGGCCTTTGATGGTGAAGGAGCCACAATCTCCACACTGTTTGCTTTTACCTGCAGGCCCAGGAGCTGGGAGAAGAGGAAAAAGCCCAAAGCAAAGCCAGTAGAGAGGAGGAGCAAAGCAAAAGAGCAGAAGCTGCTGAGAGGTATGGTACAAACAGAGCAGCTCAGGAGGTGTGGGCAGCTCTAGCTCCTGATGCCTTTCCTGCCCTGTCCTCCCTGCTCTGCTCACTGTAACCTGGACAGGCATCTCCTGTAGAACGTCCTAAGATGCTGCAGCTTCTCACAGGGTCTTTCCCACTAAACCTGTCCCTTCTGCTGCCAGCTCCTCAGCACTGTCTCAGCTTCATTTCAGCTTCTGGCTGGGTAGGCAGTGAAACTGCCTGTCCATCATTTCCTGGTGGCTGCCCCAGCTGTGGCTCTGCCTTCTGTCTCCCTTGCAGCTCCTCTGTCTCCTCAGCTCCTCGACTGCTCCAAGAGCTCCAAAAGTCTCACTCTTGCCAAGTTGGTCTGAACCTGCTAACACTGTGTGCTGTGCCCTGTGGGTGCTGAACCAGGGAAGATGTGGCCACTGGTTGTTGCCTGATGTGACTGTTCTGGTTCTGAGTCAGCCCCCAGTCTCAGCCCTGGTCCTGCTGTGCTGCCAGCTCCCCACTGGGCAGAGCCCGTACCTGTACCAGCCTGGTGCCTGTTTCTGATGCCAGGAGAGTCCAGCTATGATGTGAACAGTTCTCTTCCTTCTAGAGCAACACAGAGGTGGCCTGGACCAGGTGTGAACATTAAGCTATTTATATATATATATATATATATATATAATTTATATCCTGGTACCTGGGCAGCTCACCAGCTGTTGCCCCAAGAGGAATGCTGGCTTCCAGACCCTCAGTTACCACGAGGATTGGGCTGTCTAGGGAAGCTGTTTTCAGCCTGTTTGTGGTGATTTGTTTAAAACTGTGCTGAGAGCAGTGAGCTCCCTGCTCCCTCGAGCCCCTCCTCCTTGGAGAGCTGCAGTGTGGCATTTACAGATGAGTTGTGTCAAAGCTCTTGGCCTCCACACAGAGTTACATGTTGTTCAGGGCACTGGGAACCAAGGAGCTGTTGCCTGTGCCAGGAAAACTCAGGAGCAGAAGCTGCAGCCCATCTTAATGACTGACTGTAGGATTTGCAGTCTTGTTCTTGGAGGAGCTGTTTTTGTGAGGGTCCCAAAAACGTGTTCTGCCCACAGGAATTGTTTCCTTATCGCTTGGCACCTGCTTCCCAGCTGAGCATCCTCTCTTTCTCTGCCTTTAAAGCTTATGTTTGCCTTGTCTCTCCTCTTCTGTACTTCCAAAATGAAGTAGAGCTGCAGATATAAACATGCTTGCCAACACTTCCATCTGTAATTTGGACAGCAGCGTGAGTGTTGCTTATAGAGCTGATGTACCTTGGGGACATTATCCAAGAAATTGAAAAGAGGGGGATAACCCAGGGAAGGGATCCAGCATTGTGAGACTTCTGCCCATTGCAGCCTGTTAGTCTGACACGAGGTGGTGGGAACTGTTTGGAGCTTCCCCGTGGCTTTGGCAGCCCCGTGTTGGACAGGCAGGTCCTGTTGGCAGGCATGGCTTGGTGCCCACCTGCATCACCCTGCCTCGTCCACCTGCAGCAGCCACTAGACTGAGCTGAGCTAATCTGGCCTTCTCTCCTCTCTCTTGTGCTGTGAAGTGAGAGGGACCTCAGTGCTCATGAAACACCAGAGGAGTGTGTTGGTTTAGAAAATCCCGATGCAGTGGAGACCACAGCCCCAGAGCAGGAGGAGGGATCGCTGGATAGCCTGGATCTGGAGCAGATTGCTGCCCCACAGAGCACGTAAGGGCTTTGTTTCAGTCCCTGGTGTTGTGATTGTGGCAGCTTTTGTCCCTTTGTCCCCCTGTGTGGTGGCTGGAGCTCGCGTGTGAAGCCGGAGCTGCCGTTTGGTGGGCACGGCAGAGCTCCAGCAGCTGTTCCATTGTGAGGGTGCCAAGTGAACAGTCTGTGCTGGGGAGGGTGGGCACAGCAGCTCTGTGGGATGAGAAGGAGCCGTTTGCCTTGTCTCTGGGACCTCTGCAGTGGGTGTTCACCCTCCCTGAGAGAGGCTTTCACACGGGACTTGCTGAGTGATGCTGAGCTGGGGGGATGACAGAAAAACACCAAAAAATTGCCCCAATTTTACAGCCACTGGGAACGTTGGCTGCATTGAAATAATGAGGTCAGAGCTCAGCTCCTGCCCAAGCCCCCATTCTGTTGCTGCACTTTTGATGGTATTTGTGGATTTGTACCTGCAGCTCCTCTGTGACAGAGGAGCTCAGTGGATGTGATTGTGCTGACTTTGCATTCTGTGTCAAGTGACACATCAGCACATGCAACTGCAAAAATTAGGCAGTGTCTCTTGGGACAAGGTGGTGCAGAAGGAATCTCTGCTGTGGAGACCTGTGCAGTGTCTCTGCCCTGTTCTGTTGGGAATTGTGTTGTGTAAAGCTGTGTGTTCACTGGATCTCCTTTTGAGCAAGAGCTGGAGCAAAAGGAAGAACATGATAAAGAGGTGGAAGTGGCTGAATTGCTCTGCAGAGCAGCCTAATAAAGGGCACCTGCTGCAGGGTTAGGGTTAGCACCAGTGAAGCAGGATTGTTCCAGAACCCCACTGCTCTTTTCTGTCTTCTTCCTTTTGCTAATGGCTGCAGAAGTGACCTTTTCTCTTGTGACTTGAGGCTGTATAACTGGGGCTGTTATTTCCCTGATTGCTGGCAGAACAGAAGTCCCTCTGCCTTATAGTGGCAGTCTTGCTGCATGGTGAGACCTTCCTTCTCCAGCTTTCACTAGCAAAGAACAAAAGTTTTTCTTCATTGACTAATCTCAATTTTCCCTTCCTTCCCTGTCAGCCTCTTTCAGACCTTATAATTTTGCTGCTGTCTGTCTGGAAAAAAAAAAACCTGCTTAATTAGAACCAGATTGGGTTTGAATTTTTGGAGCACTGAGGGCTTTCTGTTGCCTGGAGTTGGCAAACTCCCAACACACTTTAGGTTGCAATTGCAGAGAAATACCTGGTCCATCAGAAGTAACCAATCCTTGGGCTGGAATCAGGTACTGATGGCATCTGCTCCTGTGCCTGGCAGCCTGGCCAGGGTTTTATAGCTACTAGATCCTTCATGGAGGCTGTGTTGCCCTCACAAGATGGACTGTAATGGGCCAAAATTCACGTTATTCATGCTCAAATTGCTGTTGGGGGCCAGATGTAATTTACCATTTGGAGCTTTTCTGGTATTCAGCCCAGTGGTGGACCTGAAGTCAACAGTGAAGCTTCTGGAGTTGGTGGCTCTGAGACTTTTGGTTTGGAGTTGATACTCTTTGGGGGGATCTTCCTGTTCCTTTTGCACTTGGTTTTCTGTCACCCTTTTTCCAAAGGACCTTTCTCTCTTTGTTAGGCAACCTGAGAAGGAAATCGAGCACGAGTGGTCCTTGAATCTGCCCAGAGAAGAATCCCTGGAGGAAATAACCAAGGAGGTGGAGACAGAGCTCAAGCAAGAGGAAATGCATTTATTTCCAGCAAAGAAGGAGAAATCTCAGCTATTCCAGGAGGAGGAGGAGGAGGAGGGGGAACCAGAGCAGCTTGATCAGCAAAAAGAAAAATCCCTCAGGTACTTGCCTTTTTTACTCCATCTCCTCTGAGCCTTTCCAAGCTGTGATTTCATTGCTGCTGGCCACAGACTCGTGCTGTGGTAGCCACCACTTTGGAAGCCATGCTGCTTTGCAGAGCTCTGGGAAAGGAGCAAGATCAAGTCTCTTGGGGAGGAGGAGGAATGTGAGACTCCCTGCATGGCACAAGCAGTCCTATGTGTGAGGATCTGCACATCCTGGGATGGATAGTGCCCTGCTGTCAGAGCACAGGCTGCCTCAGCAAAGGGCTCTCCAGCTCTGGCAGCACAGCATTCTCCTCACCTCCTGCAGGATGAGCTCTCATTCTGTTTTAGAACACTGAACTTGTCTCTTATGGTTAACCTGGGAGAAGTTTCCAGTTCAGTGCTTGGAGCTTTACCACCTGGCAGATGTTCAAATCCTGGGCTAAATGGTAGTAACAGGACTGGAAATGGGAGCATTAGAGGAGATGAGGTTACCCCAGAGGAACTATGTGGAGCTCTGATGCTGGATGTTTTACAGAGGGACTTCCAAACAAGGCTTCTAGGAATAGGGCAAGGATGGCAGTGTGAAACCCAGGATCTAACACCAACACTGGGAGCTGTGCCCTTTCACTGGGAGAAATGTTCTCTTGTTCCTTTTGTACGATTTTAGTGGACTTGATAATTATGTTCTTAGCACACTGAGCAGCCAGAAGCAGCAGCTTGACACGAGATGTCCTGGGGATGCAGTCTGGGTGTGAAGGAAGATGCAGAAATTGCACATCAAGGGGGAAAAATGTGTAGTAAAAGGTGTCATATAGAAATATGGATCTTCCAGCTGTACTAATGCATCCAGGTACCTTGCCTGGGAGCCTGCATCCTTTTAATAAGAGTTGATTTCATTTACCTGCAAAAGAAGCCCCCCAACCAAGTGCATCCTGTGATGATACAGTGTTTTAAAACCACACTGCTCAGGTTTGATGCTGGGGCTGCATCTCCTGTGTGAGCAGCAGGTCCAGCAGGTGTGGGGGAAAGGAGGGGTCTGGAGCCCCAAGAAAGCATCACTTGGGCAGGTACAGCCAAGTGGGAGCAGCAGCTGAGTTACAGCCCTTGGTGAGGTGACTGGGTGATGTTAAAACCTCCTGAACCTTTGTTTTTTTTTTTTGGTTGCTCATCTCTCAGGATTCCAGAAGAAGATTTGGCAAAGGTTTCTGAGGAGGAAGAATTGCGTGTCAGAGAGGAAGGAGCTGAGAGACTTGAAAAGCTGAGAGCCAAAATCACCTCAGAGATTGAGGCAGAGGAGGAGAGGATGAGGTGAGAAGTTGTGCTGCCATCTCTGGGGATACAAACTGCTGGTTTGGGAGGGGAGGATCTTGCATGGCACCAGCAGCTGCTCAGTGTGGAGGTCCTGAGCCTCCCATAGTGGGTTCCCTGCTGTAAAAGCCCTGACTGTGCAGTTCTGAATCCTGACTGGTGTGTTCTTGTTACAAACCCATCAGGGCAGAGCAGGAGGCAGCGCTGCAGAAACTAAGGGAAGAGTGGGAATCCCAGCAGCTGGTGGAGAAAGAGAGCCTGGAGAGGAAGCAGCAGCTTGCTTTGGAGGAAATGAAGCTGGAAATGAAGGAAGCCCAGCGGAAGGAGATGAGTGAGCTGGAACAAGAGAAGGAACAGTTCCTGAGCGAGCTCAGAGAGAGATTAGACAGGGAGAAGAAGGAGGTGAGATCTTTATTACAAACTAGGGTCAGTCTGAGCTGTTCCTGCTCACCTGGCTGGCGTTGCAGGGCTAAAATATTGAGATTAAATCACACATTTAAATCCCGAATTAAAGCATGTGCTTTAATAAGGACTCACTTAAAGCACAAGAGGAAATGCCAGGTGGGCTGTTAGAGGTACATTGAGGTGGGGACAACGCCCCCAATTGTTACTACAATGTTAATTAACTAACAATCATTTAAATGACCGCTTTTGAGTTTGAGGACAAGAGAAGGATCTTTGTGTGTGTTGCTAAGATGAACCGAGCCTTGTTATCAAATCAGAATTAAACAAAGCCATTTTATCAGCTCAGAACACCTCTTTGGCTACTGCTTTAGTCCTCTAGGAACCTGAGGAGTCCTTGAATGGGGCAGTTTCTAGTTTTCCCAGCACAACATGATTGAGATCTATGGAAATCCCCTGGGAGGGGGAAAGCACAGAGAGAGTAAAGGCACCTTGTACATGATCCAGTTTGGAAGGAGGGGGTACCACTGTGCTTTGTGATGCTTATAGATGGAATTTAATTGCAAATGCATCTTGTACTGGCATGTCCCCACACGCAGAGGTTTCCCAGCAGACTGTTTTGTTCATGTTTCCATAGGCAATGGAGGAGCTGGAGGAACAATTTGCAAATGAACTCCAGCAACTGAAGTCTGCAGCAGAAGAGAAGCATCGTAAGGTAAAGATGGAGTCCTTAGAATGTAAATTGTTGGGTGGTTTTCCCTCACACTGTCACCAAAGGTGGCCAGGGAGGGTGGCATTAATGGTTTGGGTTTTTTTTTCCACTTCCTAAACGTGGCTGTGGTCTGGCTCAGCATTTGGCCATGCTCCAAGCCAGGGGGTGGTGAGACTGCACACGCAGGGCTCCGCTGTGCTGCGGGCTCTGTAGGAGGGCACTGAATGGATCCTGTCAGGAGGGGTGATGAGTCTCTGTGGGTGGCTTTCATGGCAGGACATTTCCAGCCTGCAAACCCAGCTAGCAGAGGCATGGAGTAGCCAGGAGGCTCAGCTGCGTGAAGACTTGCAGAGAGCAGATCAGGGAGTGCAGCAAAAAGCCTGTCAGTTGAAGGAATACGAGCGTGAGGTGGGTGTTCATTCACCTTCTCTCCTTAGGTGGGTGGTGAGGTCTGGGAGCCCACAGCCCCTGCCCAGGGCATGACACCCTGCCACTGGGTCACCCCGGGGCGACAGTGGTGCCTTAGGGGAAAGGATACCCCTCAGCATCTCACCTCACCAGGGTGCTGGCTTTGTGGCCCCCACGTCACAGCCCGATGCCGCTCTGCATTTCGGTCCTTGGGCTCGCGTGGGAGGTTGGTTCTTGGGAGGCCACTGTCGTGCAATGCTGCCATTCAAAGGGAACATCTTTCCCTGTCATCCCCACAGCTCAGCGAGCTCATGAGAGACACAAGGCAGGAAGTGGAAAAAGAGCACGAGAGGAAGATGGAGAGGATGAGAGGGGAGCACCGGGAGGCCCTGGCACGGGTTCGGGAGCAGTACGAGCGGGAGGTACCACTGGCCAGGAGCAGTCCTTTGTGATGGGCTGGCTTTCCTGGGTGCCCATATTCATTTGCTGTGCTTCACTGAGGTGCCTTCCTTGTGCCCCTTGCCCTGTGCAGGAGCAGAAGCAGAGGCTGGAGCTGCTGGAAGGGCTGCGGGCGGAGGCGGCGCGGCTGCGGCAGTTCCACGATGCCGAGGTGAAGGCCCTGCAGGCTGAGCTGGATGGGAGGCTCAGTGCCCTGCAGCAAAGGCACAGGGAGAAGGTGAGGAGCACCTTGGGACTTGGCTGTTGGGGGATGGCCCGGGTACCCCCCACCTCGTGCTCCTGCCACCCTCTGCAGCTCAGGGTGACTGTCACGCCTCCCAGTTTGTGCCATTCCTCCTGTGGCAGAGCTCTGCCAGGTGAGGGAGGAGCTTGTGCCTTTATCCCTTTAACTCAGCATCTGCATGCAGGAAAGAAAACTCCAGGATTCAGAGAATGAGCTTGAAATACGTGTGCAGAAACTCCAGGCCAGATCAGAGCAGCTCCTTAGCCAGGTGAGTTGGCTTGTTGTGCTCATACAGGTTCCCCGACCTGTGCCAATCCTCTGGCTGCTTTGTCTTGGGGAGCTGTGCAGAAATGCTCAGCCAGGACTTCTCCTGCCATCCCAGTTACAGGTAGAATCTCCATCACAAGTCAAAGCAAGGCTAAGCATTCCTGGTAGTGCAGCTTTCAGGGCTGGTGTTTGTAGTGAAAGTCTAGGCTCTGGGTTTGCTCAGTGCTTTGTGGGGCAGTGAGAGATTGCGAGGGACAGAGGGATCATAAAGCCAATCTGACAGCAGTCCTTGGGTATTTTGAAGTGGTCTTGAGACTTAGATCTGAGCTCTGTCCTTGAGGTGCTGCTCAGCATCTGCAGTCTCCTGACTCTGACACTCACCTCTGCTTTCTCACCTCTGCATAGGAGGAGTCCCTGCGAAGGAAAAGGCAGCAGCTGCTGGATGAGGACAAAAAGATGCAGCTCGAGAGGGATGTATGTATGCCTGAGCTTTGGAGGGGGGCTGAGGGCAGCATGCTGCATCTGTGGCTTTAGAACACAAACTGTTGATTCTGAACTGTGAGCCTGAAAATCCTTCCCTACCCCAGTCTGGGGTGCCATCCTGCTGGGAGATGGATCAGCTCCAAGCTGTTTCCCAAAGGGGAGGGACAGCCCCGTTCCTCCAGGATCGTGTGTGTGTAGCTCTGAGCCCCTGTGAGCTCTCCCGTGCTGTGTGTGCCCTTTATTTTGGTGTTGGGGAAATGACAGCGAGGGACTTTGTGGCTTTCTTCTAGGAAGCTGCTTTGGCTTCTGAGCTGCGCCTGGAGGAGAGCAGGAGGGAGCATGGCAGCCTCCTCGAGTCCATCCGGCAGCTGCACAAGTCTCTGGAGGAGCTGCAGGACCAGAAGGCTGAGCTGGAGGCCCAGGTGGACTTGCTGCAGACCCGGAGCAAGAGGCTGCAGAAACGCATCGGGTGTGTAGGAGAAGTTTCCTCTGACACTAAAAAAAAAAACCCAGCACTGTGCCCCTGACAAAAACCTCTGTAACCAAACCTGGGCCTGTCCCTGGCCTCTGAGTGTGTTAGGTGATGTTCCTTCAGAATCCCAGTGGTGATTTTGGTGCTTGTCAAGGGCACAGAGGTGCTGGGGGCTGTTTCCAGACTATCAGGAGCTCAGGGTGAGAACTGACTCCTTTTTACCTCTGCTGGTTAGGTTGGTTTGTCCTCCATGCCTGCCTTGTGTGATTAATGAGGTGCTGTGAGAGGGGCACTGAAATGCAAAGAGATTTTCCTGAGGTGGTTGAGCTGCTGGGGAAGGGTGGCAAGCAGTTTCTCTGGCTGGCCAGGGGTTACACTTGGCATCACACCACAAACCCAACACTGGCATTGTCTTGCACATCTGTGGCCCTTTGCCTTCTGGAATCTGGAGGTTGCTCTGGACACCATGGCAGCCAGGATGGACTGCAGGCTAATCAAGAGCCTCCTTCTGTGGCAGTGAGCTGGAGGAAGCAGTCAGGAGCAAGCAGGAGACTCTGAAAGAACTGGAGGCAGAAGAAAGTGTGGAATCTCCAAGAAAGAAAGCTGAACTCCGTGTTGAAGACCTGAGAGAAAGTACTCAAGCTGTGAGTAAAGCAGACTCTGAAGGTGTTTGTCTTGTGAGATCTGAGGCTGTAATTCCCTTGAAAATCCCAGCTTTTGTTCCTTCTATGTGAAATCATTCGAGATGTGGGGATGCATTTCTCTTTGACACTATGTTCAGTAGTAATTGCTGATTTCTGTCTATTATTAGTGGGTGGAGATGAATGTAGTATACTGGAGTCAAAAGCAGGGCTTGAGTTGGGATAGAAATGTCTGTCTTACCTTCAAAAGTCACATAAAGAACATCCCAGGCACTGGTTTGGGATTTGGGCAGTACTGTGGTGGTGCCATCCCAAGTTTTGGCTCCTAATTTAATTCTTTCAGAGCCTAGGGATATTCTGTTTCTCATACATATTTCTTATATTTCTTTTGAAACGTTTCACCTGCTCAGCACTCCTCCAGAGAACCTGCTTCCCCAGCCTCCCAGAGCCACGAGGAAAGCGACTTCCAGTTTGATCAGTGAGTATCTGTGCCCCAAAGCTGGTTTTGCTCTGGTTTTCCAAGCAAATGTTTTAGCTTGGGTTTACACACACTGCACTGGCCATCCAGTTTTGTTGGGTGCTGTATGAGTCGTGCAGGGTGGCACAGGCAGCCAGGAAACATGCCTGCCTCTTTCCTGTAGTGTCCAGAGCTACCTCTCTGCAGAAGGGCTCTCCCTCAGGAATGCCAAGGAGTTCCTGCTGCACCAGTCCCGCTCCATGAGGAAGAGGCACTTGGCACTGAAGGCTGCAAGGCTGCAGTGGCACCAGGATCTGAAGAAGGCACAGGAGGCAGTGCAGGATCCCCAGAGCTCCCAGCTCCTGGAGGGAATGCGCCAGAAGCTGGAGGAGGTGAGCCCTGAGCTTATTCACAGGTGTTGGACAAACAATCCCACAGCCCTGGGAGCAGTTCCTGGCTCTGCAGATATGGTGACTGTGTTGGATGTGGGGTTTGAAAGTGAAACCTCCTTTTCCTTGGGCTGAGCTTGCTTTGAGACGTGTCCTCTGCTCATTGTGCAGCCACTTCCCAAGCTCTCAAGGACTTGGGAGCAATTTCACTCCAGCAGCATCATTTCCTGTGCTGAGCAGAATGAGATAACTGCTAATGTAGATTATTTCCTGTCGTTCTTACTTGATTTGCCTCCTTGGCCTGGTTGTTGGTCCACTGCAGGAGGCAAAGCACTTGGACAAGATGAAGTCAACCATGCAGAAAGGACAGGTGCTGCTGAAGAAGAAGGAAGAGCAGCTCAGCCAGCTGGAGTCTTCACTGCTGGAGGAGGTAAACACCAGTCACCAGCATCATCCCCAGGCTCTGCCCAACTGCAGCTTCCCTGCCCACAGCTCTTGGCCTTCTCCCCCAGGCTGGAGGCCCTGAGGGGCTTGTGGTCCCTGGGAGGGCTGTTTAGCTGGTGACCAGAGACTGGAGTTTGCCAGCAGAGCTGGACTTTGGAAACACTTTCTGTGAGAAGACAAGGCCTGGAGAAGATAGGGGCAGGTCACCTTGTGAGCATGATGGTCAAGCACTTGTCCTTAGTGCAAAGAGGGAACCCAGCTCTGCCAGAGTTCTGAGGGTTATTTAAAGCACAAACCACGTTGACTCCTGTCTGGAAAGGCCAATTCACGTGGCTGTTTGATTTGGCCTCTCACACTTCTAGAGCCCTAGCAGTCTCTTGACATTCAGATTTTGCTGTCAGAGACTGAAGACAAGTTTGCCTTCACCTGACCTGTGTCTGACTGTATAGACAAGCTGTAGGCAGATTTCCAGTAGCTTTTGTGTTTCAGGGATGATACAGCAGCTTTTATGTACATTGTTTTCCTCCTGACCAGCTCTCAGATGAAGATATTCCAAAGAGTGCTGCTTTCAAGAAGGTGGTGACTTTTGATCTGAGTGAGTCTGAAGACAGTACAGACAGTACATTCAGTGCAGAACTGCATCAGCCTACGTGTAAGTGCCTGACTGGTCAGTGTGCTGTGCCCAACCTGTGAGGCTCTAGACTATTCTGGCTTTCCCTCACACCTCTCTGGTGTTGTTCTCACTTGTGCTCAGTAGTGTCTAAGGCAGGTCTCTGGTCTCCATGGTTGGGACTGCTCCGTGTATGAAACTTAATTGGGAAAACTTGTTTCCTGCCTGTAGAGGCAGATAAGAGGGATGGAATCTGTGCATGAACTTGCCTTTGAAATCTCTGTGCTTTATAATACCTGGTTTCAGCTCTCCCCTCTGCTGCCTCAGAGCTGTGTTGCTCTTCTGCAGGAGTCTGGGCTTCCCCTTCCTCATATCCATGGCAGGGGAGGCTCCTGCCATTCCCTCTCTGCTTCTCGTGCTTTTTGTTGGCCTTCAGTTGCCTGTAACTGGAGTTGTGCAGGGGAAGAAGGGCAGGAAGACAGGAGGGTGGGGTTGTTTGCACAAAGGCCACTCTATCAATGCTTGCCTGCAATCCACTTTTCTCTTCCCTCAGTTGACTTGAAAACAGATTTATGGCCCGTCCCCCAGCCGGACAAGATCCAGCGCTTGAGGGACTCCCTGCAGTGTATCAGCAGTGAGCTGAACGGGGTCATGGGTGCCCTGGACTCCCTGAGCCATCACCACTCTCCTCTCTTCACCTCGACAGCCCGAGATGGCATTCCTCTTTCCATGTATCCCACCCTGACAGGCCTGCAGGGACGCAGCTCCCTGGGGACCCTTTCCAGGGGCTCTCCCACGGGTCTGGAGGCTTGGGGCCCCAGGTCAAACTCTGGCCTCTCTGTCTCAGGGCAGTCAGTGGACAATATCCTGGCAGAGAAATGGCAGAGGTATTTCCCAGGTGAGTTGCCTGTCCTTAATCCACGTGCTTCTTTGCTTTACAGCTTCTGATTTCTCAGCCCTGCAAGTTCTAACTGTCTCACTCTTCCAATGCTGGAAGGGCAGATGCTTGGAGCTGCTGATAGAAAGGGTGCTAATGGGATAAGGAATGAGAAGCTCATTCCAGAAGTGTGGCATATGGCTTATCCTGTTAGCCTACTCTTTAATATACACCCAAGAAAGCAGCTGTTCTTAAAGAGAAGACCAAAAGAGGAGACAACCCTCTTCACTGGGAGCCTGCTGTGAATGGCACATAGGGATCACTATCTCTGCTTCCTTAACTCCACCATGTGCTTGGCAGGTGGCTCAGCTTGTAGGGACAGTACAAGAAAGCAGATGCACCCAGATAGAAAGACTGTTGATTTTGAGCAGTCTGTATTCAATGTCTGTTTTTCAGATGGGATCTCATCACTCAGTGGGATTTCCAAGCCTCTGGACAACAAGCTGGGATATGTACCTGCACAGTAAGGGTCTTCTTCCTTGAGATATTCCATTGTGCTGCTGTTATTTCTCTGGAATGATTATTGGATCACATACATAGCAAGTAGATAACAAAATTATAAATTAAATATTAAGTAGGTAAATTATACTATTAGTTATTCACTGCTCAGGAGAGAAGATGGCTTCTGGTAACAGTGTCTCTTTCTGTAACAGCCCCTCACTTTGTTATCAGTCCTGCCCAGCCCTCTTTTTCTCACTTATATTGTCTCTTTCATGTGCCACAGTGAACAAATCCGACAGTTCCAGCATTCCAAGTTCCGTGGTCCAGGGAAGATGAGTATTGAAGGAATGATTGAGAGCAACAAGAAATGGCTAAAAGGCTTCAAGAAGGATTCAAAAGCGTATCCTTTACCAGGGTCTGGTTTTTAATTGGATTCCTGCTTCCTGCAGCAGGCAGGAGGTGAGTGAATTGGGAGCGTGAAAGCATCGAACAGCAATTTTGAGGCCTTGGCCTCTACCTTAGTGTCTGGTTCTGCAAAGGAATGTGGTGTTTAGCAGTTACAGCATGAGTGTCCTCTCTGCTCCTCTTTGAGCTGTACTTGTCTGAGGAAGCCTCCTCCCTTTCCCTGGCTGTGCTGTGATGCTGCTCTGCTGTAGAACAGCAGTTAGAGCTGGTAGTGTGAGGATTTAAAAATAGGAACCCAGTAGTGGAGAATGGAAGAGATGATGGAGAAGGGGGTCTGGCCTTGCAGGCCTGCTCATGATGCCACTGATAGAGCCCTTGGCCACGGGCAGGTGCTGCTGAGCAGCCTGGGATGAGGTGAGGGCTCCTGGAGACACAGGGACCTGGCATGTGGGGTGGCTGTGAGGGCTGGGCTCTCCCTGGAGCTCTTCTCCAGCTCTGTTTCAAGGTGTCTCATTGTGTGGTTGGATCCAGAGAGCAGGACACCTCTGTGCTGCTAGCAGGGATGTTTCTGGGCTGTGTGGTACCAGTGTTGTGCTGGGGCTGTCAGTGTCTCCTCCAGCTTTCACTGATACTAGCAGCAAATCCCTGGGGCTCTGTTGTGTCCTGAGCATGGTGTGCCTCTGAATTCCCTAATCCTCCTTTAATTCCATTTGACTGGGATGCAGCAGGCTAAATACAGCATGTGTGCACAAGGCTGGCTCCATACCTCAGTACCTGTCCTGTCTGGCTGTGCTCAGGGGTGCTCATTCCTGCTGTAAGCCAGGCTTTTCCTTCACCCACCTGTCAGACCTCTCTTCCTGCATGCAGAGGAGAAGCCCCTTGCCAACAGCTCCAGCAGCCCCAGCCTCGTCCAGCTAGGAATGGATGAAAACAGACAAATTAAGGTGTACCACTACTAAAAGGTGGGAATTTTCTCTGGAGAAATGGTGGGAATGTCCATGCAGTCTCCCTGTGGTACATTAGGTCTCAGTGATACCCCCTCCCCAGCCATCACTGCTGTGTCTGTGTCCTGTGTCCTTGAAAACAAGTCTTTTTGCAAGAGAGTGGAGGAAGGAGGAAGTGAACTTCCCAGGTGGATTCTTCTAATCCTGTAATATGTCCAAATATACTTTATAGACTGTTTAATCCAGTGGTGACATATCAGGGCTTCAATAAATCAACATTTCCCTCATTAGTATTCTAGCAATGGAGAGGCAGAGCTGTGAATCACAGAGGACTTTGAGTAACTGGTCAAGGGGGAGGATTTGAATCCAACTGAGACTCTGCTGGAGGAAACATGTCAGGAAATGAGCCTGCACCAATGCCCAGCAAATGCTCAGTGGCAGGTGGGCCGTGTGAGCAGGGAGAAGGTGCAGCAGAATGGCTGCAGAGTCTGGGGATAAAAATCAGGGAATGGCAGATTTTGGCTCTTGGGTTCTGCTTGTTTGGGGTGGAAGCAATAGGAACTGAGCCAGGAGTGGCTGTCCATGGGGAGTGCTGGACAAGCACTCCCTGCTCCTCTTTGTGCCAGGCCAGCCAGAGCTGTGCAGAAAAGCAGCTTTGGGAGCTCTGTTCCCACATCATGGATATGGCAATGGGAGCAGGGATGGCAGGAGAACATGAGGAGTGTCTGCTGGTGCAGGCACTGCTGAGGAGCTCAGCCTCGTGTGGTTGTTGGGACAGAGCCCCACCTGCATCCTTCCATGCCCTGGGGACAGGGATCCAGAGCTCAGCTCCACACCTGGGGTCTCCTTCCCTGCACAGGGCTGGGGAGCTCTCAGCATCCAGCCTGCAGCCCAGCCTGGCTGCTCCTGTGGCAGCTCTGCAGGGATCCTGGGAGAGAGCAGGGGTGTGGGATGGGCTTGCAGATTGGAAAGCTGGCTGAGGTGTTGGGGTGAGCAGCTCCTGGACCTCAGCTGTGAGATGGGGGCTCATGGCAATGCTCACTGGGTGGCTGCAGACTTGTTCCTCGGGAAAGGCCGTATCCAGAGTGGATCCCAGCCTGCTGGAGTGCACGAGCTGGGAGGGGGCAGATGGTGCTGCCCTACCCACTGGGGAGAGTTCAGGCTTTCCCACTGCTGGGGGGGAGTGTGGTATTTGGTTGTCTTTGTCAGTATTTCCTTCAAGCTGACTCTAAATATTTTATGCTTTAAAAAGCTGCTGAGCCACTCGCTGTTTCGCCTGATGAAGACTCCTGCACTTGAAGCATTCCCATATGTGAGAAACAATCTTCAAAGCCATTCTCCTGAGGCAGATGATGGGGGGAGACCGGTGGAGCTGCTGCCCCTCATCCCCTGCCCTGTGTGTGCTCCTCATGTGGGTGATTGATGCACAGCTCCCTCCTGCTCTGCTCCTGGGTGGTGTGTGCTGGCACACGCCGTGAGCATGGCAGGGGGGTTGTTTACATGCCAATAGAAGTATATTTTTGATGAACGTCATTTTAAAACTCTTTAAGAATGTCTGTATATTTTTTTTTTTAAATTTTCTTCGAATTTTTGTAATTACTCAGCCAGCCTTAGTTCTCCCTAGGAAGGGAGGGTCAAAACACGGGTTTTCCATCTGCTGTCAGATTGTACCAACAGTCTCTGTCTGTAGGGATTTTGATTTAGGTTCCTGGATACTGTGGGGACACATGACAGTCCTTCCAGTGAGGCCTTTTAGAAGGGACCCCACAGTTCTAACTCACTGTGGCCAAAGCTACATCATTGAGTCTGCTCTGTGTGTTGTGAGAAACGTGGATTAGAGGTCCAGAGAAATGCCAGGTTTTTAATAATAACTTGGTTTGAAATATGTTCCTTTTTCCTGTTAAAACCTGGGAACAGCTGTATCTGGTTTTGTACAAAATTAAATCAACATGAGCCTGTTTTGTATGATGGTGATGGTTGTAGCTCTAATTTGTTGTAGCTCTGGATATCCAGCTGTACTTGCCTCTTATATCTTCCCCTTGCTTGTCTCTGGGCTGTCTCATGTTTTGTCTTGTCAAGGTCATTTCTGGCAGTTTCCAAGACCACTTAAGCTCGCTGTGGCTTTATTACCATTATTCTTTTAAGTATCTGAACAGGGTAGCAAGTGCAGGGACAAAGAAAGCTAAAAGCCAAACCTACAAAACCAAGTCAAGGTGTTGTGCTGGAGCTTCTCTGTGGCAACATGGGGCCTGTTAAAATTCTCTGACTGTAGGTTGGCTGTTGCTGCTGATTTCCCATGTATTTGGGAACATCCAGGAATTCTTCCAGTGTTGTGCTGGTGGGATTGGTGAGAAATGCTCTCATCAGGAATTAGAGAGGATTGGTGATGTGCTGTTCTCTTCCCCTTCCTCCTCCTCACCTCTTCCCAGCAGCCTGTGGGGAAAAGGACTGGTGAAGCATGGAGAGAACAGTATGTGGATCAGCTGATTGTGCAGAAGTGGAGGCTGATAGGTTTATCTTGAAAAACAAACCACCACCAAGCTTTGACTTGCCCCAGTACCTGCTGTGCATGATCACACTAGTGTGTCTTTGCCCCCTGGAGTACTGCTTAAGAGCTGCTGGAGGAGCTCTCTGGTGGCAGAACATGCTGTCTGGGCAGGCACTTCTGGGGTCAGGTTCTCTACCCCACCCCTGAGCAGCTGCTGTGCAAAGAGCAGCTCTGAGACATCCCAAATCCATCTGGGCTGGGGGAGCCTCCTGGGTGTGGAGGTTTGCTGTGATCCTGCTGAGGTGGGCAGCTCTGACTCCAGGCTGTGCATGCCTGGGGTCTGTTTGCACTGCCCTGCCTGGGTATGTGGAGAAGAGGATTTGCTTTTCCTGGAATGCCAGCAGCGTGTCTGTTGGAGAAACTCGGCGATTAGAGGAGCGAAAGGGCAGTGCCCGATTACCTCACCAAGATGAGCTCGAGCCATAAGCTCATTAAGGGGCTTGGCCTCTGCCTGCCCAAGGAGGGACACTTCAGTCCCTGGCTGTTTGGACTGCTCTGCTCCCAGCAGCTGTGCCTTCCCAGGACGGAGGGAGCCCCTCGGACACCCCAGCCATGCTGGGCACCCTGATGACAGCGCTGTTCTTTGTGGTGAGGGCAGTCAGACAGGTGAGTCTTGGCAGCAGGTTGGATTTATTGCTTCTCTTTTACTTCTTCCTTACCTAGGGCTGCTCTCCATTGGGGCAGGGGGAGGAGGCAGCGGTCTCCACTTATCCTGGTGGGAATGGCCTTCTGTGCCTGTCTAGACCACCCTGGGTGGGAGATCTGGGAGCCCCATGGCCTCAGTGTTGCCTGTGGGCTCTACAGCCCCACACTGAGTTAGTTGCTCATTGAGGTGGTGCCAGGAGGACACACTGAGCATCCTCACGTCTGGCTGGGCCACCATGGGCCGCGATCGCTGATGGTGCGCGTGGTGGAGCAGCAATTTCTGTTCCTCCTCCCCTTCCCTCCTGTCCTCTTACCTGCTGCCAACCCTTCCCCTGTGCAGCTGGGGACCAACCTGTTCCGTGAGGAGCCCCTGCCTTACCTGGTGTACCAGCCCCTGCCCTGGCAGATCCAGTGTGTGTCCCAGAGCCGCCGCACCAGCCGGGACAGCGAGGTGAGGGCTGGGGCAGTGCCAGGACAGCTGCTCTGGGGGGTGGCAGTGCCTGCTGCAGGTGCCCAGCTGTTAGCCAGGCAGCCTGCTCAGAGCAGAAGGGGTGGGCAAGAGGGAGAGTTTTTTGCTCTTTCCCTTGAAAGACAGAAAATAAGATAATGCCAAGAGGTGGGATAAGCTGAAAAAAATGTAGGCGAGGCGTTTGCAGACAAATGGAAGCTTATTTTTAGGAATGGAAATATCCCCCAGCAGACCTGGCATCTCAGGAGCTGCAGGTTCATAGTGTAGGGGCTGGAATGGGCGAAGCAAACCCAGCAAGCCTGTCTCCTTGCTGGTTTGAAATGCAGATCCAGTGGGGATAGTCCATGCCAACATCTATCCTGAGGTGTACTGGCACATCTCGCAGCTCTGAGTTTGGATGCAAAGCTCTTTCCTGCCTCTCCTTGGAGGTCTTTTCATAAATGCAGATTAATTAATCAGTGCTCTTTAAGGAAACAACAGTAATCATGTTCCAGTTTCCCAAAGGGAATGGACAGTGGCAAGTTTGAGGTTAGTCTTGTCTCTTTCAGGGCTTTCCAGCTGGCTTGAAAGGGGCTGTCCTCACTGCCTCTGCCTAGGATATAACTAACTATTATTCTCTACTTCTTCAGAGAGGCAGGAGCTCTCGGCACAACAGCATCTACTCACTTTCTGGAGAGAAAGGTGAGTATGGAGCAGGCAGGAAGACAGTAAAAAACCCCAAACAAACAGCCCAAGTAATGGGGGGAAACTCAGGGACTGTGATGCAGCAGAAGAGCAGGCACTGCAGTACCTTCATCCTTCCTGGCCTCTTTGTTCTTCCAAAGCTCTGTCTGTGTGACATTATTAAGGGGTATTTGGTGATGAGAGATTTAACATGTGTAGTATCAGCCAGTGAAGGTCTCAGTGATGCATGGCTGAATAGATAACAGTACACGAGTCTGTGCAAGTGCCTGCTCCCCCCTCTGCCTGTGAAACCTGCCCCACTGACTCCCATGGGGTCATGCTGGGGGGAACTCCCACATTCCTTCTTCCTCTTCTTGTTCTGGCAAACTCACGTGGAGTTCACCTGCCTTTCCTCCTCGCTCTTGTCTCCAAGGCTGAAGTCAAGTGCTCAGCAAAGAGGATTTGAGCAGTTCTATTTTTGGTGCTAATCAGATAATGGGCAGTGAGGGTGCTGGTGCTGTGGAGTGTGACATCCCTTCTTGATGGACCAGGAGCCCTGGCCAGCCTGGAGTTTCACTGTCCTGCAGTAGGTGCAGTGGCTGAGCTCCTTGGACAGGTGTGTTTCCTGTGGATCTGTGGGCAGCCCACACAGTCAGGGTTCATCCTGCCAGGCACAGCAGCACTTGCCCTGCAGTCCTCAGCCCCTGCCCCTGGACTTGGGCAGCAAGCAGGATTTACAGTTGATGCTGTGTCTTGTTAAGCAGGGCCTGAGGGTGGGGGGGGGAACCCATTCCAAAAGTGGACTCCTATTTATCTTTTTACTTTGCAGCATCTTTTAGGCTGTGAAGGGAAATGGGTTCAGGTGGCAGTGGTGAGTTTATACAGCAGCATCTGGCCCTAGGATTCCTGATGGCTGCTCAGGGGGTGCTTAGCAGTGACACACTGGCTTAGAGGAGCACTGCTGAGTGGCTTTGATGCAGTTCCTGTTGAATTTCACAATACTTCCCTAATGCCACATTAAGGGGGAGTAGGGAGGGCTCCCATTTGTCAGCATGAGAGCTTTATTGCTGTACAGTGCTGGGCTTTTTTTCTAATCTTATTTGTGTGTGCGAAAGTAAGTGAGCATCATATGTGGTGATTAAACGTGGGGAAGCTGCTGTCTTTGGGGAGTGAAACTGTGTAAATAGAGGGCTTAGTGCTGCCAGGGAGGCTGGGCTTTGCTTTGCCTCCTATTCTCTGTTCCCTCTGCCCTGGAGGTGTCCCTGTGAGCTGGTGGAGTTGAGGGTTCATGCTATGAGCTCTCTGATCTCTGCAGCAAGGGAAGATGTCCTTTCAGGGAGCCTCGAGGGTGGGAAGGCCACTGACCCCATAGGGATGCCAGAGCCTTGCCCTGTTCTGTGCAGTCTGTTCAGGGCCACCAGCATTGCCTGTGCTCACTGTGATGCTCTGTTGTCACCCCAGGTGATGTGACCCCTGATGCCAGCAAGGACAGCAAGTTCTTCAGTGACCCTTCTGAGAGGGCAGCCATCACCATCCAGACCCATTTCAGGAGGTACCAGCAGCAGAAGCAGGAGAAGAAGTAGACACACCAGCCACCTGTGCCCTGCACTGTCCCTCCTCTTTGTCTGTTCTGTACCCCAGAGACATTTGGGGCTGTGGTCACTGTGAACCTGCCCCCTGAAATGTAGCTCTTGATGCAGGTGTAGGTTCTCTGCCCTTGTGTTGGTTGCTGCTCAAAATGAGTTCCCCATCCTGTCCAGTCCTTCCCCAGACAGCATTGCCTTGTGGACCAGGGAACAGCTGGAGAGGGGCTGTTGGGGACCTTGGAACAGGGGGTGGCACCACATTTGGAAGCCTTTCCTTGGCCAGTCCTTGGGTATCAGTGTGTGAGTCCCAGCAACTGTGTGGGTGGGAGTGGGGCCCTGCACAGCTCATGGTGGTTGTGCTGACTTGTCACTGCCCTGCTGGGGCATTTCCCTCAGCACTAACCCTCTCCTGTGTCTCCACCTCCTCCACTCTGCCCCTGGAGCCGGCTGGAGCAACTGCCTTTGTGCCCTGCTCTGGGTGGACTGGTGATAGAGGTGCCAGCCCAGTGTCCAAGAGCCAGCCTGGAGTGGGATGTGACAGTGGGACACACTGCAGGCAATGAGGGAAGCAGGAGCTGAGCTGTGAGCTGATCTTACCTTTCCTTGGGGAGAACTGGATGGGGTGCCCTGGTTCCAGAGCTGGTGTGGGGTGGGACTCTGTCTCCTGAGGTTGAACCCACTTTCCTTCCCAAGACAGCCCTCTGGTAACACGGGTGTGTGAGTTAGAGCCTCCCAGCCCCGTGGTCTGGCCTTTTGGTGCAGCAAAGCTGAACAGAGCCCAGCTCCTGGTCTGGCAGGGACAGGACCTCGGGAGTGTCTTGGGTCTGAACACCTGTTTCTGAGTGTTGGTGGTTGGAATGTTAAGAAAAAAAGGAATGTGAAGGCACTAAGCTCTGGGCTAGCAGAGAAATGGGAGGTTTGCTGTGAGCAGGAGGGTGTGAGGATGTGCTGAGGGATCCATGGGAAGGAGCTGCTGGCTCCAGTGGTCTCCAGTGCTGCTTTGCTGGGTCTGCTGTTGGGTTTTCTGTGCAGAGCTACTGAGCTGTACCTCAGGAGCCCTTTATTTTCCCCTACAACTATAATTACCCTCAGCCTTCCTAACCAGGGCTCTGTCCCCAGCTGCTTGTGAGTGCTGGTGTTTGGTGTCTGGCTTCTGTCTATGCTTGCCAGACAGAATGCTGGAGTAGGGCTGGTGACATTGGGTTGGTCACTGGGGTGGTGTGGGCAGCCTGGGCTGGCTGACATTGGGAGGTGTTTGTGGCAGGTAACCTGGGGTCTGGCTGGAATGCAGTGTGAGCTGGTAAAACCTGAACTGAAACTAGGTCTGGATTTTGAGTGCTTGTTGTCTGTTTGCTGTTGAAGGAAGAATTGGGCTGGCACAGCCTGATTTGGCTGTTCCTCAAATCCTGCCATGGCAAAGGGCAGTGGGCTCATTGGGGTCTTATGTTGAAATGGTGGAAATGTGGGCTGTGTTAAACTATGCAAGGCCAGGGCTTGTGCCTGCTGGGGAAGGGAAGGGGGAAAATCCTTGCTAAGATGTAGAAAGAAATCTGTACTAGCCAATTCCAATAAAGACGTATTAATCTCTGTTAATCTGTCCCTCTTTTTATCTTGGTAATCTACTTACTCTCACAGCTGAACACGCTTGCCTCTTCTTTCCTCTTCTATTTCCAATTCTAATTTCTGTTTCTGTTCTAAGCCTGGGGTTGGTATTTTGGAGGTGCTGCCTGGCTGTGACCTTGCAGGCCTGGCATTTGGAGCATCATCCCTGATGCCACCCTGGGAATTGTGCCCCTCTCCTTGTTGGCCCTGAATTGTACCTGAATAATGGCCAAAAACTGTAAAAATGGGTACAAGAAATTGTCTTTAACAGCTTGTTTCTTGAGCCCCAGGGGTGAACAGCTGCCAGGCTCTTGCCAAGGTGCTTCCAGCTCTGAAGGATTTCAGGAGTTGCCTTAGGAAGAACCAGGTGGCAAAGGAGGATGTGCTGACCAGTGTGACTGCAGACTGGAAAGGGGACTGCAGGCTGCATGTGGAAGCTGCAGGTGATGTCACCATAACACCAGTCACTGTATTTGCATGTCATTTTAATTTGGGTACTTCGTTTTAAAAAAGTAATGGAGAGATGTTGAAAAAGTGACCTTTGCAGCACTTGATAACAACTGATGAATCTGTAAAGAGATTAAAAAAAAAGAGAATGGTACAAACTTGTGTATAGATGTTCCAGCTGCTAGTTTGAGTTAAAATAGAAAGTAGATCTGTAAGAAAAAAACCTGGAACCAGTGGGTAGCAAGCATGGATGGAGAAGTGATGAAAACTTGAGCTTATAAATTACAGGAAATAAGGAAATGAAAGTGCAGTTAGTTAATTAGACCTCAAACAGCACCAGAAGCTCCTCAGGAAGGTGAAATTCTACTTTGGATAACTAAACCAAGAGTTAATAATGGCCTGAGCTATTTTTGCCTTCCTGGGGTAGCAGAGCAGATAAGGAGGGCTGACAGCCCGTGGCTTCTTCTGGGGCTTCAGCTGGTCTTGCTTCCACAACCAGCTGTGAAATGGGAAGATAGAACCTGCATTTCTTTGGTGTTTTATTGCTGTGGCTGGTGGTAAAAAAAGAACCAATTATGGTGGGGGCCTGTGCTGTGATTCACTATGTCGTTCTGTGCCACAGTGCCCTGGGGCCTGGGGCACCTGTACAGTGTTGTACCATGTCCCGTTCCCCATGCTGGGAGGCAGACACATCATGATTCATGGGTTCCCCTGGCTCCAGAGCAGTGCTGCTTCTCCTGCTGCCACACTGTGCTGTGACACATCACAGAGAGCAAGACCCTGCTGTGAGGAGTTCTTGTGCCTCGCTGGGTTTGATGCTGGAGCTGCCCTGCACTTACCTGGAGCTGCCAGGGCTGTGCTGGAAGAGTTTGGCCAGGATTCCTGCCTGGCACTGTGGTTCATCCTGGGCTGGAGCTGGACTTACCAGTGCCTTGATGCTGCTCTCTTGGTGCTGTGGCACAATCTGGCTGTAGCTGGGCTGCTCCCGTTCCCAGGACCTTGCTCCCATCCCTGATCCTGTTCCTGACCTGCAGCTCTATAGGTTGATACATGTCTTTGTATTCCTTAATATTTAATCCCATTTCTTAGTAAGCCTTAATATTTAATCCCATGTTCTTAGTATTTCTGTACTTCGGCTGCCCTGGGCTGTCCCTCTCTATCCTCCTGCCCTGCTCTGCCTTAATTCCCTGCTCACTTAACAAACGCCCACGTATAAACATAACCTTTATTGCACACAGCGCTGGGTTTTTTTTCATAGAAAAAGGTATTAACACATAAGCATTTGCAAATTGAAGCAACTCCTGCTGTTTTCAGAACAGTAAAATAGCATGCAATGTCTCGGAGACGTTCCTTTTTAAAACCACCGACAAGATCAGGGAGAGAAAAAAAAAAAAAAAAGTCGCTGAGTCTTTCCTTGTGCCCCTTTCAAAATGATGTGAAATATATATATATGTTTACATATATATTATATTTTTAAATCTGTAACATCAAATTCTTTGTGCCCTGGTTTCTTTTTCTGTTCGGAGAAGAAGAAAATAGCTTCATTTATACAAAAGAGTTCATTATGTACAA